>WSFP011379282.1:0-29861 GCA_009831015.1 Picea engelmannii | reverse complement strand
GTTCCCATATAGTGAGAGGGGTGCCATATTAGAACTGACGCTCCCATAACATGGAAGAGAGGGTGACATGGAACTCCCCCAGTATGGTCAGGGGGAAACCACCCTTCATAAATGCTAAAAAACTAGTTGAATTTTCCAAGGAAAAGTTGTGTATCGAATGTTAATGATGTGGATTTTCTCTCTAACATGATTTGGAGGTTGTAGAAAATGTTTCTAAGGTGTTGATTAAGTTGTGACACTTACAAAAAGTGCATGAATCATGTTATGACACTTGCAACGGTTGATTTCTGACACTTATGACACTTGCAACACTTAGAATGTGACGTTTGCACCACATGTGACAATTGCAACACTTAAAACATGATGTTTGCGCCACATGTGACACCTGAGACACTTTATATGAAAGTGTGTAACTTTGATGTGTAACAAATTCCCCCCCAAAGTGTGAGTTCAAAAGAGAAAATTGATGGCTGAAACACTTTGTTCAATGTAAGGGTGATGGAGTTGGAACACCTGGTAGAAGCTGCAAACAATCATCAAATAGTATTAATATATGATTCATTCTCAAGGTAGACATACCTATGCTCGAAAGAGAAATGAATCAAAGCATGTTCGTTGAACAATACAGTGTGGATCCATAAAGAGATTGATTAAGTAGATGGACACCAGAGATATAATGTGGATCCATTTATCCATGAAATTACATGATCACAACCATGAAAGAATACACAGTGGATCTACGATATGACAAGAACATATCCAGGGACCAATAAAAAGTGGATCTATGTAAATCATTCAAATAATATCTATCACAAACTAGGTAAAGCACATGATAGAGAGGGTGCTCAACCTAGGGTCTTTGTCTCAATCTTGAAATAGTATGATTCTATCCATGTGAAGAAATGTTTTGGTGTGGAACATGGTACAAACTACTTGATTACTGATTATTGATGTATACTGTAAACAAGCACGAGGGAAATCACCAATAATGTCAATGATTCCCAGGGTACATAAAGTACATCCCAACGAATGTGAAAAATGAGTTGGAGTCAAACATTCGCAGAATCAATCGATCAAGGGTCAACTATGTAAACCCACTGTTGAAGGTGAGGAGGCCTTATATTGAGGCATGCAAGTCCCAAGGTACTATTGTGTTTCTAAGTCAAATTCTTGGATAATGTGTTGAAGTTGACAGGAAAAGACTCATGGAAGGAGGGCATTGATATATCCCCCATCATCGACATGAAACGGTCATAGGACAATGATATGATATTGGAAATATGGACTAACATAGGGATATAAATTGATAATACTGCATATGGTTGATATGTGTAAGACTTCCCTTGAAAATTTATGTGACATGACACAAGATTTGGCATCTTTCGACTCAGTTGAGAAATGGACCAAAACATAGTACAATAATGATTGGGGCACTCTTCAGATGAGATGAATAAGTAATAAGACTTGTAGGATTGGTATAACTCAAGGGTGAGTGAATTAACCAAATGTAAGGTGAAATGCAGATGGGTTCCATGTTCAAGGGTGATAACAACAACTACCTTAAAGGATTCAAGACACTTGACCCACTTCCTTCAATTTCCCCCCCATCCATATAGATGAGTACCTATTTCTTGTTTATAGAGCTTGAGGAGGATAACAAGTGCTCGATATAACTCACCTTCGATAAGTTCTTTTTCCTATGTTTAACAAACTAAAAGAAGTAAGGGTTTGTCCCGAGATGGGCCCTTCAATGTATGGTTTTACGAGTCTAGAGAAGGGAGACTCGGTTTTTTTTTATGTTTAGGGAGTTTGAAAAGAGCTTAAAGAAAACTCTGTGTGTGTTCTTTTTCATAATTTTAGTGTCTTAGGCCCAAAAAAGCATAAAATAATACGACGAAGAAATATTATAGTTGAGATTTGACTAGAGTATTCATTTTTCGTAGTTAGTCTGCTAGGACCAGAAAAGGGGTAAATTACCGCCCAATAGAAGAATCTTCATATTTTAATGAGATCTAAGGATGAAGAAGTGTGCTCGAGGAGATTACAAGGCGAAAAAATGATTCTCCATCATGTGTTCCTGTATAAATAAGTCATCCTAGGAAAAAAATGTCAACAATTCTTTTTGAAAAATGATGATAATTGAAAAAAATGCAAATGATAGGTAATATAAATGTGAAAAAGGGTTAGATATAACTAGTTTGTAAAAGGTAAAAAGTAGTTTGGGTAAACATTTCAGTTCATTTTCACCTTTCACTTGCAATTTTCCCTTTTCAGATGAGTTTTTCCCCCATTTTGAGGGATTTTTCTAGCATCGAATGCGAGAGATATAAGCTATCATTCTGCGTTTTTTCTAGACCAGGTTAGAGATCTGATCCTCCTCTTCATTTTCCATAGTTTCATTAATCATTTTGTTGCTTATTGAAATGGTTTTGATCTTTTTAGGGGCCTCTAATGCGTCCTACTAGGGTGGCTCTCCCCTAGTGTATCGTGAGGGGCACCCTGGTAGCCATGAAAAGGGAGTTCCAACACTCTGTGAATTCTTGTAGGGGAGTTCCAGGCACAAAACTCAAATTTTTCTTGCATTTTAACCTCTGAAAAAGCATTCTCTTGGTTTGGGATTTTGGCTAATGCTTTTATTTTTTATTTGTAGGGATTTAATCAGCCAAAATGATCAAATGGGAGGAAAGGGAGCATGAGAATCATGATTTGGTTGCCTTGCATGACCCTCAAGCGAGGGTTCAAAACTGTGGGCTATTGGAATACTTCAAGATACAAAATATGTGAAAGGAAGTACTTCTCCTTGAGCATTCGATTGGATTGTGGGATGCTGACGAGCATGCCTTACGAGTGGGATATCACATGTTGGCGATTCACATTGAGGATGTTTATTTTCTGATAGGGCTCTCGAGGAGAGGGAAACCCATCATCCTATCCATCCATCGGACCACGCCAAAACACACATATGCATATATAACACAATTTTGTGTGCTAGGATCTCACAAGGAGAGTGGAAGGATTGTTATTAAATATGTGAGGGACATCCTACTACGAGCTATGTTATTTACTATTACGAAACTGGCAAGAAGCACCAGTCCCCATGTTTCTTCCAAATCATGAATTGTGTATGTTGTTTAGTGCCTTAAGTCGAGGATCTTTAAATTGTGTGCAATGTTTTTGGCAAATGTGAAGGATCATATTTCGAAATGTAGAGAAGGAAAGCATAAGCAGTTTGGATATGGATCTTTCCTAGTATCGTTATTTTTGGATCAAATATCATAGATGCAACCACAGGTTGTGTTGATATAACATGCATCCAAGCCTCGTATGGAGAGGTGGACCAGTATTTCACTTTGGTTGGGGAATGATCCCTTAGCTTTTTTTTATTATTATTGACTTCTTTGCATGGCGGAGGAGGAAGATCATTATGATAGAGGACTACCCTTATTCCAGGGTTGATTTTAGGGGAAGTGCGGATCTAGTGCTCCCTAAAGGGGCACTGTAGGATGCATCAGGTGAAACAAGGGAGATCTTGACCTTGTAAAAGTATTTTTGTTATAATATATGCATTTTGTTTGTACGAAGAGGTATTTAATTGTGTTTGTTTTTCATCATGTAGACAGAGGGATGGATCATCCAGCTGGAATGGCTCCATTTGTATGACACGGGGGTGTCTAGGAATTAGTGGAGGTAGGTGGCAGAGTTAGAGGGCTTCACGAGGCATAGAGGAATCTTAGGGGGATTACCATGGGTGTCCCCTCTATGAGATAATGGGATGTTACTTTACACCTGTAGAGGCACACTGTGGGTGTACCATATAGTCCAATATAGTGCAATGAATATGTTGATTGTGAACAACAACATCAGATTGAAATGCAAGTTGGTGAGAGAGTCTCTATTTATAATTGTCTAGTTTAAACATGTTATTATTGTATGACTCAGGATATATAGATCTGATGGCTTCCAAGAGAGTCCTACATTGGTTGGTGTAGTGTTTTAGAACTTCGAGAGTCGACATTCCACAAGGTTATTATGCCAAATCTTCGACAATGGTTTAGTTTTGGGCAACATGAGAGTTAGGATTAAAGGTCGTCTTTCAGATAATTCTCTTGGGTGGACATAAGATAGAGCCAAAATTAGGTTTCTCAATATGGAGAGGTCCAAACAGAGGGGTAACTAAAGTGGAATGTGGATCAGTCATAGTTCCATTAGTTATGCTTTCCTTATCGGGTTTTCCTGGAGGTGTGCCATATGTCATAGTTATAGTGGTAAAATATACACCATTAAACATATAAATATGTCCACTTGAGGAACCATCCTCGTTGGGAGGATGACCTGGGTTGCCTCCTTGTGAAAGTGTATAATTTTGTGCAACCAATGAATGTTGTTGTGGAAAAGGGTGTGTCAAAACAATGGGTTGGGAATTTCATTTAAATAATTTCGATACTTTTTCCTGGTGGGGACATTCTCTTATGTAATGATCTTCAACACATATGACACAAGGCAATTTTGGTTTTCATTGTGGTTTCTTTTTAGCAGTGGGTGGTTGTGTTTGTGTTTTTGTATTTACAATTTGATTATAATTTTTCTTGGATTTATTCTTAGTTTTCGTTTCCCCCCCAGATTGTGATGGTGAAGTAGATTGAACTGCATTTACTTCATAAACTTTAGTGGGGGTGGAATTTCATGGGACATAAGTTTTCATTGTAGTCGAGGAATATACTGAATGATTGGTTGTCCTAGTTGATTGTGAGATAGGTTATGTTTTGACGCAACCGATAACACCATATGAATGAGCACTAGAGTATGGTTTTCATGGATCGATTGATGTATGGGGAGTATTTGGGATCAGTTCATACAAAGTATTGGATTGGGAACAAACCAGATCTAGGTAATTGGCATGAATAATAACTTCCTCTTCTATAACTACACCTCCCATGGCTACATCGTGAGAAATAGGAGGTAATAGGGATTTTGTGAACCATTCAGTCAATAATTGGTCGGGGATGGTGGATTTGATCAACCATCATCGTCATCTCCACTGATGAATATGATAAAAAACATGGACAAATTTATTCTAACAAAGGGAGGTCAAAAGTTCCATGTCAGTTTCGTGTCTAATTGGAAACTAAAAATGGGTGAGGAAAGCATGGCAAGTGAATTGAAGTCTTGAAAAGATCCACGTTGTAACTCAATATACCATTTCACAGCTGATCCCATAAGAGTATGCTGGAAAATACACAAATGGTTAGAGTCATCCATCAGTGAGTTTGATGAACAAAAAAGCTGAAATGTCATGAGATGGTTATTTGAGTCTTATCTAAGTTTACCGTCAAATTTTGAAATATTAGATGGTAACTTGGTAGGAATTATTAGCCAGAAAGGGAAGTGAAATATGAGATTGTTTGTCAATCTCGACAGATCCGATAGGTCTAAAGTTTCCAAGAAGGGAAGTTGTCGATTAATTTGAGGATGATACTGGTGAGGCATAGGGACACCAGTAGGACCGTAAACTGGTTGTGGTGGAAATTTGTATCCAGAAGGTCCTCCCATATGTGGTTGTTGTGGATTTTTTCCAACAAAAGTAGGATTCATTTGTTGAGGAACTTGTGTAAAAGGTGAAGGAAAACCCATTTGGATCTACGAAGGATAACCATTTTATCCCAGGGGGGATAACCATTTTGACCTTGGAGAGGATTACCAGTTCAACCCTGAGGAGGGTAAAGGTATCCAGTTTGACCCTAAAGAGGGTATCCAGGTTGGCACCGAGGAGGGTATATGGGTTGACCCTAAGGAGGGTAATTGATTTGACCCTGTGGAGGAAACGTTGATTGGCCTTGAGGACCCGAAATGGGATTCATGACACCTAGGAAATATTATCTAGAATATAGTTCGGAAGGATTAGGATTTATAGATCCTCCTCGTGGGTTAGGATTTGCAGAACCTCCCTGATGTGGTGGATTAAAATATCCTCCCTGGGGTGTTTCCCAAGATGGTTGTGGGTTTCCAACCAAATTGTAACATCCCCGACCACCCATGTTGAGCCATGCTAATACAGAAAACTCTTTTATTCTCTGCTCAACATACTGTGACATACCCAACATCCAACTGAGCTATGCCACATAATTTTTTTGAACTGCATGCAATTAAAACATATACACACAGAACACATGTGGAACTTTACATATAAAACATAAACAGAAAAATACATTCTATAAATGCACAGATTCATACTGAAATAATAATAAACATATACATGCAGCATATACAGGCAATACCCATAAATATAAAGACAATTATAACCACACATAGGATAAACCCATAAAAATAAACACGTAAATAATAATGCAACATGTAAATTTATCACACAATTGACACTTATCTTGGTAAGAATATCACCAAATCTATGCAGACCTTCCATGAACCTCCTAGCCTTAGATCGCACTACTCATCACTCTCAGTAGTGGGTCACCCCCGACATGGGACTAAACTCCACCCGGGTAAAGGATTCCTAACCAAGTTGACTATCTCAAACAAGAAGAAAGAATCTGTCACAAGTGCCAACTCAAACTAACAACCTACAGTCCCTCATTCGCTACATGCCTATCCCACCCCAGGAAGTGTGCCCCTTCTCTACTCAACAGTCCTTCGGTTGCCTCATTTCCTTTCTGGGTTTTAGCAACATGGCGGACAGGAAGTCTCAGAGCCCTGTAGCTGTAGTTTAGCACCTTCAGAAATCAATTCCCAACAATTCTCTCACCTAGAGAGATTTCTCATGGGCCTAACAACCTGCTTCTTCAGTCCATCTCCCAAGCTAACCAGCTACACAAACATGTATGGATACGGATATAGGTTCAGGTACAATGACAGGAAGGTACATAGGACAACTAACTGAGAGAGTGAATGATCCTAGAATGATTGACTGGATGACTGAATGATGGAAGGAATGGATGAATGCACCCCAAAATAAACTAAGTCCAAACTATATGTATGCATGTTCCCAAATTCACACTTGTCATGTTGGGAGCTACTTTGGCCCACTTGTCCCCATCCTTAGAACTTAGGATAAAATAATTATCCATACTTTATACTTTAAGGAATATTAATATAATATTCCTTTTTGTCTTAAGCTCCCTAGATTAGCCCCTTTTCTTAAATTTTAGACCCCGCTTTCCCTAACTGGTGGATTTTAGTCCCCCATACTATTTTATCATGGTCAGTCTGCGCGCAACGATGTATTTTATATTAATGATGAGACATATACAAAATTAGGCTCACTGGCCTTTAACATCTAGGCTCTCCAGCCTAATCATCGTAATACTGGCTCACCAGCCTATAAAACACCGCATATAAACAAAGGCTCCCTGGCCTCAAAATCACGCTTACTTAAGTTGTTGTGCGCGGTATCCTAGAATGTGCACACTTCCTCATTTTACTGCACAGTACATGAGTGCACTATAACATGGAAGGTGCATACAAAAATGATATCAAACAACTCATCAACTTATGTACATTTGTATTTACATTTACAATTGGGTTTAGCGTAGGGATATTAAAAAAATAACTTGGAACTTTCCCCCTTCTATAGTTTGGGAAATAATTGGAACTTGTCCCCAAAATGAAGGTTTCCCCCCAGTAGGGATTTGTCTAGTGAAAGGGGGTTTCTCGCCGATAGGTATTTGTCCACTAATGGAGGATTCCCCCCCAGTAGGGATTTGTGCTATAACAGGGTTTTGCATTATATGATGGGAAGGTGTCCCAATAGGATTTTGTGGGGTGAAAGAAGTTGTTACTTGAAGAGGCATTGTGGGTGTAACTGTCATAGTACTTTGTAAATTACTACGAAGTATAAGGCCTGTATCACTCGTTATTTTTCTTGAAGTGGTAGCAATATGTATTAGTCTGGTAGGGTGGTCAGAGTACTGACTCGATGGTCTTGCATATGCACCTTTGGTGGTAGATGTATGTGGAGGAATAAAGAGTGGTCGATTCAAATTGAATTTTTCATAAAGATATTGACCTGATGGAGTTCTCCATATAGGAAAAAAAAGAGTTTTATGTGGATATACCATTTCAGTAGAGAACAGGGGTTGTATATTCTTCATTTAGATTGGGGTTATTTGGTTCCATGTCAAGTTCTTCATATGTCCTTGACGGTAATCTGGGATAATCTTCAGCTACTATATTTCTTGAAGAGTTTACTCGAAGAAGTAATGGATCAAGAGGGTTGGTCAATGTCAGGTTTTAAAGAAGGATAATACCTTCCTAAAATACTATGATTTATCCCTCAGGATGTTCAATCAAAGGAGTAGCCACACTCCTAGTGTCCAAATAGTTTTCAACTTCTTCACGGAAAGTGTCTTCAGGTGAATTAGGACGTAAGGGTTTGTAGCCTTCTGGAGGAAACCCTTGCATCCTACATCATTTACAAAGACATTTTTAAGCCACAATACCAATATTAAGGACATCTAGGGTGAGCCAATAACACTTGCTAAAACTCTAGAAAACCAACAGGAAAAACAATGACTTCTCCTAATGAACATACTAGTTGGTGATGAAATCCAACATCGCAAGAGCAATGTGAGAAGGGGCTAGCATTGGGCAGGTGGTTCAATTATGTTGTCAACCTACTTAATAGACTTACGCCTTGGTGCAATTTCCCTCATGGTTTTACCTGTGGGTTACCCTCCAAGGATCTAGAGTGAGTTTGACCAATGTCTATTCCAGATACAGAAAAGACTTCCCTTCATCGTCACCTTGTGTATAGAACCTAAATATTATGGTCACTAAGGTTACCAACTCGTAGTTAGCCTATGGGTGGGTACAATTTATAGTCTGTTCAAAACGTATGGAAAGGATATCAAGTCTGAAATTATTCAAGAGAACTGAGGATAAGTGGACCGGTAAACTCCTAAGGACCCTGAACAAATTCAGGATTTGTGAAGCTCCGAGACCAAATGAAAACAACTGATTCTCAGGAAGAACCCCCAATATACGATCGTTCTACTACAATTGGTCAATCCTTGGAGGGACAATATTCATTTCTTTCCCACATGCGACCTCGTGTTTAACCCCTGTGTGAGAGGGGGATCCCAAATATGCTTATATGAAAATTGGATTTTCTCTCCCTATCATAATATTCTGTGTTTTTCTTTAATTATTTGGAGAGTGAACCTCACAACCTGTTCCAAAGCTCTATTCCTAGTCTATTGTTTGTGTAAAGATCTAAAAATAAAAGTTTCTAGTTCAATTTTAACTAGCGCTTATTTTCATGGTTGTTTGTTACTCAAGGGTGAATGATAGTGAAACTAATGATGTTTTGAGGCTCGACTCCAAAAGAAAACAAAAAGAATGAGATGAAACTTTATTTTTAATGAAATTCTAGCTATGGGAAGGAGAAGAGTTTCTTTCTTTTCATCACTAACAGACACTTCTAAATAATGAAAAGACTTAATGGAATTTTGTTCCCAAACAAGAATTCAAACATTCACCAAATTATCAAAACAAAACCTTTTTAATTTCTAATACCAATGCATACAAAGTTATACAAATTCTTCTTTGTTTGATTTTAGATGAAAACAATGATATTATTCTAATGTTTCAATATTTCACTAATGATGAAATAGTTCACAACTTAGAATGACATAGAACATGAAACAAAATATTGTTCAAACAAGGATATTCAAAAACAACAACAACAACAACACCACCACCACCACCACCAACAACAACAACAAAGAGAATGCAACTCACTCAAACAAAAATTAAAAAAAAACAAGAAATCAAGAAACTTTTCACTCAATAATATTTGAAAAGTGATAAGAAAGAAATGATTTCAAAGATGAGTTATGGAAAGCATAGATATATTGATAGCCAACAAAACCCTTGCAGACCCTTCTAATCAAGAAGATAACTAATGATTTTGTGAAATAAGGATGAAACCAATGAAAGGGAAAAACAAGCCAATCTCATAATCTAAGAAGAATTTTCAAGCTCAATAAAAGATGAATAATAGTTCTTTGCATCAAACAAGGCCAAACATAGACAAAGGATCCCTTGGTTAAAAACTCTTGACCAACAAAACTAAGAAGTACCTGGAAGACCTGAATATTCTCACTGAAATGAGAAGGTGGCACTCTTGTCCTCAAGGGGATAGGGTGGAGTGGTGTTCCCTATATATCTATAGGGGAGAGCCAACCTAAAAATGGAACCCTGGTATCCACTACAAGGGAGGGCCAATTCTGGGAAAGTTGAAAAAAGTTGGAAAAAAATAAAATTCATGGAAATCTAGTCAATGGCTAAGTGAAATGTTCAATGAAGAAGAGGAAAAATTTGTTCCCCAATGGAGTTACCAATTTATGTTACAAAATATTTCCTCTGCATATAGGTGAAATATCCCTTGGATTATTAGACCCCTGTTACCAAGATATAAAAGTACAAATGGTTTCTATATTCCTTTCAGATCTAGCTTAGCTAATTAAATGAGGAGAAGATAAATATGACATACCTTATTCCATTTATTGTCCTTTGATGCCACAAATATTGAGCTTGATTCCTAAGATCCTTGATCCTGAAAAGAACAAAAAATATACCTTTCTTCCACTTTATATAATCAACTAAACATATCTACCTATGAAGATTGAACGATAGTATACAAGTAGATGAAAAAGTACACAAAGTTGAAGGAAATAGGCCAAGTATATTAATTTTAGAACCAAAATAAAGTACTTACAATGTTAGATTGAAGATGCAACAACTCCTTCAGGTCCTCCTCATCCAACCCTTTGCGTGAACAACATAAGATCAACATAATGATGTTATTACTGATTTATTTCTCCTCTTCCCTATGGAAAAATATTTCAATTTATAGGAATGAGAAGTACAACTACCATGAGAAAATGAGGTATATGGATGAGGAGAGAGACCCTTGACATTTGTATCAGATCCTAGGGTGAATCCCAAGCATGAGGGTCAAACATAACTAACCCAATATGAGAGAGTTGGCCCATAGAATTTGGTGGAGAAGATCCCCCTTTTTCCTCAACAAGAATGGCACTCCCCTATAGTGAGAGACATGGAACCATCTTAGGACTGGTGCTCTCCTAACATGGAAAATAAGGTGCCATGGAACTCCCTGAGTATGGTTGGGGGAGCCACCCTTGATAAATGCTAAAACAATAGTTGAATTCTCCAAGGAAAACTTGTGTATCAACTGTCAATGATGGGGATTTTCTCTCTAACATGATTTGGAGGTTGTAGAAAGTGTTTCTAAGGTGTCTATTGAGTTGAAAAACTTACAAAAAGTGCATGAATCATGTTACGACACTTGTGAAAATTGAGTTGCGACACTTACAACACTTGTGACAATTGATTTGCGACACTTACGACAATTGTGACAGTTGAGTTGAGACACTTACGACACTTGTGACAGTTGAGTTGTGACACTTACGACACTTGTGACAGTTAGAATGTGACATATGTGCCACATGTGAAACTCACAACACTTAAAACATGACGTTTTCACCACGTGCGACATCTGCGACACTTTATATGCAAGGGTGGAATTTTGATGTGTAACAACAATTTCTCATTTTTCAAAACAAATATGACTTTCCTAACATGCATTACATGATCTTCCCAGTTTTCACTAAAAAAAAATATATCATCTAAGTATACCATTACAAAATCATCTATGAATAACCTAAATACATCATTCATAACCCACATGAAAGTATCAGGAGCATTACAAATCCCAAAGGGCATGAATATCCATTCAAATAGACCATGTTTTGTTTTAAAAGAAATTTTCCGAATATCACCTTCAAATTTTTTGATTTGATGATAACCAATTCTTAAGTCTAAATTAGTGAAATATATTTCATTCTTCAATTGATAAAACAAATCACTAATATGAGGAAGAGAATAACAGGTCTTCACCATGATCTTGTTCAATTCTCGAAAATCTACAGACATTCTCCATTGTTGGATTACTGAGAGGGGGGGTGAATCAGTAATAGAGAAATCTAATCCTTTTAACCATATAATGCAAGTGCTATATCCAATATTTGCAGAGTAAATAAAAAATGAACAAATGAACAATCATACACATACACAGTACACCATTGTTTTTACGTGGAAACCCAAAGCGGAAGAAAACCATGGAATCCTTTTTCTTATATGTCTTGAAGAATTACATTCATTAGAGGCACCAACTTCCTTTGTTTTCTAGCTACAACTGGAAGGAGGCTCCAACCCGCTATTTTCTCAGGCTACAACTTGAGGGAAGATCCAACTCCCCAATTCTTTGGCTACAACCAGAAGGAGGATACAACCCCCTATGTTCTCCGGCTACAACCGAAAGGTGGCTACAACCACTTGTCCTTGCCTCATACAACAACCCTGATGTATAAGTAGAATGAAGGAACCATTATCACACTATCACTGTGAGATATAATACTATAAACCTGTACCAATCAACCTGCACCAAAAAAATTGTACCAATAACCTGAACCATGCATCAACCTGTACCTCAACCTATAATCAAACTGTACCATAAAAAAGTGCATCAACCATGCACCAACATGTACATCAACCTCAACTAAAATCCCTCATCAATTTCATCATCCAAATCTGATTTGTAACTTTGTAATAGACCTAGTGTATATGATCAATACCTGCAAACCTTTCTTAACTTTAACAACAAGAGACTAGCAATTTCATCAAACTTTACTTTAGTCTCACATGACTAGTTTTGGATTAGTCAACAACCCTAACTTGAAATAATCATAACTATGTACCTGTAATGAATAAAGATCTGAAAATAGTACACAATGCTCTTCAGTGTGTTTTATGCAATTCCTCCAGGTGTCACTACTTGGAACCTCTAAAAAAAGAAGTTATAGAAAAAATGGCATACCTTGTTGAATTCTGGCTTATTCTAGAGAGCGAACTTGTAGAGCATGCCCGGCACAAAATATTTGTTGTATGGATCTGAAAATTGTACACAAAATAATACAGATTGTACTCTAACCAACACATTTAGTATTACTGAATTTGGATCTGTTATGAATACGTTATGACGTTTTTACCCGAAACACTTGTTTTAGACTAGTTTCGGGACTAGCCACAAACCCTATTTCCCACAGAGTGTAACTCCAAAAATACAATGAACCACAAGCTGAAATTTGTACCATAGCTACTTGGATATGTTTCCTTAATGGCCTCCCAATTTTATGATTTGAATCATTCTATAAAAAACGTTATTGTGAAAATGGTGAGATGACCTGCAAATAACATACCTTAGAAAACATCATCAAAAGAATTTATCCTCCCTTGAATTTCGGCCTTCTTTACTTTAGATTTCCTCTAAAATTAGGCTTAGATATCCTTTGATTACCTCAATTACCTATAGATATTCAATATGCTCAAGTGTAATTGAAATGAGAGAGCCTTGCCTCTTATTTATACTTTCATGTAGCTTCCTTAGAAGCATCTTCTAGACCACTTTGTCCACATAGTCACCTATGTCTAACTTTTCCCAATTTTCCACTTGTCCATATATCCAATAGATACTTAACTACTTAACCCATTTTCCTCATTTTAGGGTTAACCTTCTTATAACCACTTTCCATAATTAGAAAATTGCCCATTTACTTCATTATTTAAATAATCCTCCTTGACTTTGTCACTTCACTTTATTATTTAAATAATACTCTTTGACTTTGTCACTTCACTTTATTATTTAAATAATCCTCTTTGACTTTGTCACTTCACTTTATTATTTAAATAATCCTCTTTAACTTTGTCACTTCACTTTATTATTTAAATAATTTCTTCTTTGCAAACACTTTGACTTCTTTAACCTTTTGGGACTTCAAGCCAACATATGAGGGTCCTCCAACTTCGTAAGGACATAACTCTCAAACCATGAGGAGTTATGTGATGTTCTACATACCACCTAAAATGGCATGACATTTACTATCCATATATAATAGTTTTACCTAAAAATATATCAAAACTCATACCATTATACATTAAAAAATCTTGGGTCCATTACCCAAAAATTTGTTCTACCGGAACTCGCTACCAGACTTTCTTGAAGGGTTGAAATCAATGAAAACCAACCCAATTAATCAACAATATCCCCCTTTGGCATTGACGACAAAACTCTAATGCAATACTGAAATCATATCACTCATTCTCCCCCTAGAACCATGCCTACATATTTGTGAACAATGCTCCCCCTAGAACCATTCCTTTTTCCTCTGCATATGATAAACCTCTCCCCCTTTTTCATAAATGGAAAAGGTATCTTTCCACTCGAGTCTTCTCCCCCTAACAGAATCGTCTGATCTCCCAACATGAACTATCCTCTTTATGGTGCTTCCTCGTGTACATCTAAGACATATAAGATAAGAATTCAAAAGCATTCATTTTGGAGTATAAATAACTTTGAATATGTCGCGAAGATACTCAAAGGCTTCCTGTGGAAGCAATTTTGTAAATATGTCTGCCACTTGTTCTTTTGTGCCCACGTATTCAACTCTGATTTTTTTTCTGCAACCTGTTCCCGTAGAAAGTGATACTTGATTGGAATGTTCTTTGTCTTGGAGTGCATCACCGGGTTCTTTTAGATACTGATGGATCTTGTATTATCACAATAGATTGGAATGGGATCATCATACTCAACATGTATATCTATCAGAGTTTGTTTCATCCATAGAACCTGTTTATAACATGTTGCTGCTACAATATACTTTGCCTCGGTTGTAGATAAATATATTGATTATTGTTTCTTTCTTAGCAATGCTACTAAACACTCACCCAAGTAGAACGTTGATCCACTAGTGCTTCATCGGTCATCAATGCAACCTGCCCAATCTACATTTGTGTAGGCAATAAGTGATAGATCCTTTCCTTTTGGATACCATAATCCAAACTCTTTTGTTCCTTTGAGATATCTGAAAATATTCTTCATTGTTAATACATGTGAATCCTTTGGTGCTGCTTGAAATCATGCCACCTGTCCAACTGCCTACATTACATCTGTTCTGGATGTTGTTACATATAGTAGCCTACCAATCATTGACCTGTATTTCCTCTGATATGTAGACTTTGAATCTTCATCTTTGCTCAACTTGCAACTGGTTTACATGGGAGTGATAACTGGTTTGCAATCTTCCATTCTGAACCTCTTTAGCATTTCTCTGATATACTTGGTTTGTTTGATGTATATGAAGACCCAGAAAGAAGGATAGTTCTCCAAGTAATGACATTTAAAATTCATTTTGCATGTCCTTTGCAAATTTATGGCTTAACCTATCATCAGTACTTCCAAAAATAACATCATCAACATAAATTTCAATTAATAAAATACTATCTTGAGTTACCTTGATGTAGAAGTTTTTGTCTACACTTCCTTTTTTGAACCCTTCTTGTTGTAGATATTTATCTAGTCTAGAGTACCATGCTCCATGATCCTGTTTTAGACCATACAAGGTCTTATTTAATTTACACACATAATCTATGTTCTATGACAACTGAAATCCTTCTGGTTGTTCAATGTATACTTCTTCTTCAAGTTCCTCATTCAAAAAATATGACTTTACGTCCATCTGATACACTTGAATATTTTTAGAGCATGCATAAGCTAAAAGCAATCGGATTTCTTCCATTCTGGCAACTGGGGAAAATGTCTCTTCAAAGTCGATTCCTTCAACCGGTGCATATCATTTACATACCAATCTAGCTTTGTTCCTTATAACCTATCCATATTCATTCAATTTATTCTTGTATACCCACTTTGTGTTGATCACATTCTTGTCCTTTGGTCTTGGAACCAATTCCAAAGTGTCATTTTTATCTATTTGATCCAATTCTTCATCCATGGACTTATTCCAAAATTCATCCTTGCTGGCCTATTCAAAACAGGTTAGTTCAATCGTAGATGAGAGTGCTAGGTGCATTTGTTCTGGTGAATGAATTCTTCTTATAGTATCAACTCCTGCACCTTTTTTTTCGATAATCTAATCTGAAGGATGATTCTTTTGTACTCGTCTTCTAAGTGTCTTTGGAGGCACTTGTTGAAATTGCTCTTCTACTTATGTTAGATCCTCTTCATCTTCCCCTTTTACTTCTTTTTCATCTTCTACTTCTTTAGGCTACAACCTAGGGGAAGCTCCAACTCCCCAATTCTCTGGCTACAACCAAAAGGAGGTTACAACCCCCTATGTTCTCTGGCTACAACCGAAAGGTGGCTACAACCACCTATCCTTGCCCCGTCCAATCGCCCTGACGTATAACTGGAATGATGGAACCACTGTCACACTATCACTATGAGATATACTGTTTTAAACATGTACCAATCAACCTGCACCAAACAACATGTACTAATAACCTAAACCATGCATCAACCTGTACCTCAACCTGTAATCAACTTGTACCATAAACAAGTGCAACAACCATGCAACAACCATGCACCAACCTATACCTCAACCTCAACCAAAATCCATCATCAATTTCATCATCCAAATATCATTTTAAACTCTGTAATAGACCTGGTGTATATGATCACATACGTGCAAACCTTCCTTAACTTTTACAACAAGAGACTAGCATTTTCATCAAACTTTAATTTAGTCTCACATGACTAGTTTTGGATTAGTCAACAATCCTAACTCAAAATAATAATAACTATGTACCTGTAATGTATAAAGATTTGAAAATAGTACACAATGTTCTTCAGTGTGTTTTATGAAATTCCTCCAGGTTTCACTACTTGGATCTTCTCAGAAAAGGAGTTATAGCAAAAATGGCATACCTTGTTGAATTCTGGCCTATTTTAGAGAGCAAACTTGTAGAGTGTGCCCCGCACATAATATTTGTTGTATGGATTTGAAAATTGTACGCATAATAATACATAATATACTCTAACCAACACATTTGTTCTTACTGAATTTGGATCTGTTATGAAGAAGTTATGACATTTTTACCCGAAACACATGTTTTAGACTAGTTTCAAGACTAGCCACAAACCCTATTTTCCACGGAGTGTAACTCCAAAAATACAACGACCCACAAGCTGAAATTCGTACCAAAGCTACTTGGATATGTTTCTTTATTGGAATCCCAATTTCACGGTCTAAATCATTCTAGAAACAAACATTATTGCAAAAATGGTGAGATGACTTGTAAATAACATACCTTAGAAATCATCATCAAAATAAGTTATCCTCCCTTGAATTTCGACCTTCTTTACTTCACCTTCCCTTTGAAATTAGGCTTACATATCCTTTGGTTACCTCAATCACCTGTAGATATTCAATATGCTCAAGTGTAATTGAAATGAGAGAGCCTTTCCTCTTAATTATACTTTCATGTAGCTTCCTTAGAAGCATCTTCTAGACCACTTTGTCCACATAGTCACCTATCTCCAACTTTGCCGAATTTTCCACTTTTCCATATATCCAATAATCACTTGACTAATTAAACCATTTTCCTCATTTTAGGGTTAACCTTCTTATAACCACTTTCCATAATTATAAAGTTCTCCATTTACTTTATTATTTAAATAATCCTACTTGACTTTGTCACTTCACTTTATTATTTAAATAATCCTATTTGACTTTGTCACTTCACTTTATTATTTAAATAATCCTCTTTTACTTTGTCACTTCACTTTATTATTTAAATAATTCTCTTTGACTTTGTCACTTCACTTTATTTTTTAAATAATTTCTTCTTTGCAAGAACTTTGACTTCTTTGACCCTTTGGGACTTCAAGCCAACATATGAGGGTCCTCCAACTTCGTAAGGTCATAACTCTCAAACCGTGAGGAGTTATGTGATGTTCCACATACCACCAGAAATGGCATGACATGTACTATCCATCTAGAATATTCTTACCTGCAAATATATCAAAACTCATACCATTATACATCAAACAAACTCGGGTCCATTACCCAAATGTTTGTGCTACTAGAATTCCCTACCAGACTTTCTTAAAGGGTTGACATGAATGAAAACCAACCCAATTAATCAACATCCATGTGACATATTTATTTGGAACCAACAGAATGGGTGATCCACATGGAGAAGTACTTGTTCGGATGACTCCTTTGTCGAGAATCTCTTGGAATTGATTATTGATTTCTTCATTCTTAATCACTAATAACATGGGAATGCCAATGTTAGGAAGAGGGGGATCTTGCTGCGACTAAATCTCATGTTGTATTTATCTCTTGGGAGGTAATCCTTTAGGTTCCTAAAACATTTCATTATAGTTACAAACAATCTTAACTAATTAATCTTTATGTTTAGGATCACATCCCTTAAAAGCATTGGATTTATCATCATCATCAGCTTTTACAATCATGAGTACAAAAAAAATTCTAGCATTTACAGGCCTTTTCATCTAACCTATGGAAATAAGAAAAAACAATGTCTTCATTGGATGGGCTCTCACAATATACTCCATCCCATATTTATAAGATGATACTTGTTCTATTATCTGTAGAATATAGCTTTTCTGTCATATAAATAGGGACTTCCCAAAACATGTTGGATTACTGAGAGCGGGGGTGAATCAGTAATAGAGAAATTTAATCCTTTTTCACCACAAAATGCAAGTGTTATATCAATGTAGCATTATCATCCAATAGTTGCATATTAAATAAAAAAATTAACAAATGAGAAATCATACACATACTCAGTACACCATTTTTTTTATGTGGAAACCCAAAGCGGGAGAAAACCATAAAATGTTTTTTCTTATATTTCTTGAAGAATTACATTCATTGGAAGCACCAGCTTCCTTTGTTTTCCAGCTGCAACTGGAAGGAGGCTCCAACCCCCTTGTTTCTCAGGCTACAACCTGAGGGAAGCTCCAAATCCCCAATTCTCTGGCTACAACCAGAAGGAGGCTACAACCCCCTATGTTCTTTGGCTAAAACCACCTGTCCTTTCCCTGTCCAACCACCCTAAAATATAAATGACAAATGTAGACAACTTGTCACTGTCACTGAATCAACCACTTCCACTGTCAACCTATCACTGTCAACCTGTACCAATAACCTATAACAACCTGTACCAATCAACCCGCACCAAACAACCTATACCAATAACCTGAACCAACATGTACCATGCATCAAATTCACATAAACTATGACTCATCAAGATGTACCAACATCATCAAATATACACCTCATGTATGTGCCAAATCAACAACTACGTGTCTCAACCATGTACCCAACATGTACCTCAACCATATACAAAAGACATACACCAATATAACCATAAAAAATTCACCACTCTATCCATAAACCAAATACCATAAACCCTTACATCGAACCATGTGCCACAACCTCCCTGTTATGTAGCCTCAAGATAAACCAACAACTTCGAAAACACATCACAACCAAAAGACCAATACCCATATGCCAAATACCAACAACAAACTACCAACTCTATCCCTCAACAAATCTGATATATGCAACAATATTGAACATCCAATACCATCTCAAGAGATGAACCCTAGCTCACAAAACATACCTCAAACAAGATGTGCAATATCTCTCATAAATAGACCTCAACCATGTTGTTGTCACGATTTTTCTGCCGCAATTTTTTTGTCGCACTTTTTCTACCGCGACTTTTTTGCCGCACTCTTTCTGTCACAATTTTTCTTCCATGATTTTTCTGTCACACTTTTTCTACCGCAATTTTTCTACCGCACTTTTTCTGCCACATTTTTTTTGCCACACTTTTCTCTATCAATAATACCTTCCCAAATAACCTTTCACAAAAGAGATATTCAATAGGTTCAAGTGTGATTAAATGAGAGAGCCTTGCCTCTTATTTATACTTTCATGTAGCATCCCACTTTCCTTATTTTAGGGAGTTCTCCATTAACTTTATTATTTAAATAATTTCTTTTGCAAACACTTTGACTACTTTGACCATTTGGGGCTTCTAGATGACTTGTGGGGGTTCTCCAACTTCACATTGCCATAAATCTCTAACCGTGAGGAGTTATGTGACGTTCCACATACCATTGGAAATGGAATGACATGTACTATTCATATAGAATAGTATCACCTACAAATATATCAAAACTCATACAATTATCCATCAAACAGACTTGGGTCCATTACCCAAACCTTTGTGCTACTAGAATTCTCTTTCAGACTTTCTTCAAAGGGTTGACATCAATGAAAACCAACCCAATTAATCAAAAATATCCCCCTTTGGAATTGATGACAACATTATGATGCAATACTTAATTCATGTAATGCAATACTGAAGTCATATCACTCATGCTCCCCATATGACCATCGCTCCCCTTGGAACCATGTATATGTGCTCTGCATATGATAAATATCTCCCCATTTGCCATCAATAGAAAAGGTATATTGCCATCTGAGGCTGCTCCCCCGAACGAAACTGTCCTTGGGGATACTTCAGCTGACTGAACTCTTCCTGAAACTAATCCCATGACCTAAACTATCCTCTTTATGGTGCTTCCTTGTGTAAATCTAAGAAATAAAAGATAATCATTCAAAAGCATTCATTTTGGAGTATAAATTATTCTGAGTCTCTGGCGACGATACTCAAAGGCTTCACGTGGAAGCGGTTTTGTAAATATGTCTTCCACTTGTTCTTTTGTTCCCACATATTCAACTTTGATGTTCTTCTCTGCAACTTGTTCCTGTAGAAAGTGATACTTTATTGGAATGTGATTTGTCTTGGAGTTCATCACCAGGTTCTTTGAGATACTGATGGCACTTGTATTATCACAATATATTGGAATGTGTTCATCATACTCAACATGTATATTTGTCAGAGTTTGTTTCATCCATAGAACCTGTGTACAACATGTTATTGCTGCAATATACTTTGCCTTGGTTGTAGATAAGGATATTGATGATTGTTTCTTTCTTAGCCATGATACTAAACACTCACCCAAGTAGAATGTTGCTCCACTAGTGCTTCATCGGTCATCAATGAAACCTACCCAATCTGCATCTATGTAGGAAATAAGTGATAGATCCTTTATTTTTGGATACCATAATCCAAACTCTTTTGTTCCTTTGAGATATCTAAAAATCCTCTTCACTGCTAATACATGTGATTCCTTTGGTGTTGCTTGAAATCGTTCCACTTGTCCAATTGCCTGCATTACATCTGGTCTAGATGATTTCACATATAGTAAGCTACCAATCGTTGACTTGTATTGCCTCTGGTCTGTAGACTTTGAATCATCATATTTTCTTAACTTGCAACTGGTTTTCATAAGAGTGGTAACTGGTTTTCAATATTCCATTGTGAACCTCTTTAGCATTTATCTGATATACTTAGTTTGAGAAATAAAAATTCCTTAGTTTCTTTGACGTATATGAAGACCCAAAAAGAAGGATAGTTCTCCAATTAATGACATTTCAAATTCATTCTACATAACCTTTGCAAATTTCTGGCTTGACCTATCATCAATACTTCCAAAAATAATATCATCAACATAAACTTCAATTAATAAAATACTATCTTGAGTTACCTTGATGTAGAGGTTTTTGTATGCATTTCCTTTTCTGAACCCTGCCTATTGTAGACATTTATCTAGTCTAGATTACCATGCTCTGGGAGCCTATTTTAGACCATACAAGGCCTTCTTCAATTTACACACATAATATTCGTTCTCTGACAACTAAAATCCTTCTGGTTTTTCAATGTAGACTTCTTCTTCAAGTTCCCCATTCATAAAAGTTGATTTCATGTCCATATGATACACTTTAATATTCTTGGTGCATGCATAATCTAGGAGCAATCAGATTTCTTCCATTCTAGCAACTAGAGAAAATGTCTCTTCAAAGTCAATTCCTTCAACCCGTGTGTATCCTTTACATACCAATCTAGATTTATTCCTTGTAACCTATCCATATTCATTCAATTTATTTCTGAATACTCACTTTGTGATAATCACATTCTTATTCTTTGGTCTTAGAACCAATTCCCAAGTGTCATTCTTCTCTATTTTATCCAATTCTTCATCCATGGCCTTATTCCAAAATTCATCCTTTCTAGCCTCTTCAAAATTGTTTGCTTCAATCATAGATGAGAGTGCTAGTTGTGTTTGTTCTGGTGAACATATTCTTCTTCTAGTCTCAACTCCTACATCTTTATTTCCGAAAATCTGATCTGAAGGATAATTATTTTGTACTAGTTTGCTAGGTGTCTTTGGAAGTACTTGTTGAACTTGATATTCTACTTTTGTCAGATCCTGTTCATCTTCCCCTTTTACTTCTTCTTCATCTTTTGCTTCTTCTTCATAAAGTTGTTCCATTGATTCATTTTCCTCTTCCTTTAATTCACGTCCACCTGTTTCATCAATTGTTACATTGATGCTTTCCACAACTTTGTTCAACCTCAAATTGTAACACTTGTATGCTTTCCTTGTACTTGAGTAACCGACAAGTACTCCTTTATCTACACGAGAGTCAAACTTTCCCATTTTGCCATCTTCTCTTCTGATGTAGCATTTGCTTCCAAATACTCTAAAGTGCTTCACATTTTTTGGTCTTCATTTCCATAGCTCATAGGGAGTTTTGCCAGTGTTGTTTCTGAGAATTACTTTGTTTGAATGTGAACCGTTGTATGCACTGCATGTGTCCAAAATTTATCTGTCAATTTGGAATCCATTAACATTGTTCGAGCCATTTCTTGTATTGTCATGTTCTTTCTTTCAACAACTCCATTATATTGAGGTGTCCTAGCAACGAAGAATTTCCTTTTTATTCCATGCCTATTGCAGTAGTCCATAAATTCCTTTGAATTTAACTCTCCTCCATTATCATATATCAAACATTTGATTTTTGAATCCATTTCATTTTCAACCATTTCCTTGTAGACCTTGAAGTTTTCAAAAACTTCTGAATTATTGATGAGAAAGAAAAATGCAGTCATTCTTGTATAATCATCAACTAATAACATAAAGTATTTCTCACCTTTTAAACCCTTTGTTGTAGTTGGTCCAACTAGATTAGTATGCACAATTTCCAGTGGTCTTGTCATTGAATATTATTTTAATTTAAACCTGGTCTTTGTTTTGTTTCCTTGTTGACAATGCTTGCATAAAGTATTGGTTGGTTTCGTAATCTGGGGCATTTCTCTAACTGCTTCCTTTTTGCTGACTTTGACAAGGTTATCAAAGTGTATGTGACCCATTCTTTTGTGCCATAGAAAACCTTCATCTTCTTTTCCTAGACAACAATTTTCATTTCCAATTTCACTTAGTACATATATGTTGCTTGAAGTTCTTGCAGCTATTGCAATCAGTTTTCCTAAACCTTATTTTCTTATCTCACACTTTTGTGAATCTAAAGTAACTTTATGACCTTGGTCACACATTTGACTCACACTTATAAGATTGTGTTTCATATCTTCTACTAGTAGAACATTTTCTTCCTTGGTATTCTTGTTTCCAATTCTGACTGTTCCTTTTCCAATGATTGTAGTTGAATCATCATTTTAGAAAGAGATTGATCCATCTGTTTCCTTTCTTAATGTAAGAAACCTATCTTTATCACCTTTCATGTGTTTTGAACAACCACTGTCAACATACCAACCATGTTTCTCCTGCTTAGCTTGTAGAGTGAGTGTGCATTCTTCATTTCTATATTGATTATGCTTTCTTATCCATGTTCTTTTTTGAGGTTCTTGTCTGTGACTGTTGTTGTTCTGTTGTGGTTATCTAGGAGGAACTGTCATTCTGCAATATTTGGCCATGTGTCCAAATTTTTTACACTTTTGGCATTCCACTTCAGTGCTCAATGATTCAAACCTGTCATAACTTCTTCTCTGTGTTTCACTAGGCCTTCTTGGATAACCCTTTTGTGTGTGAATTTCCTGTTGTTAGCTCTGCAATACATAGCTTTATGTACAAAGTTACTACATGCATAACATAAACCAAAAAAGATAGTTTGATACCTAGGAGTTGAATATCTTCATAAATGAGTTTCTCTTATGAATCCTTCTTCTTCCCGAGGCATATCTTTCGGTTGTTGATTCTGGAATTTGAATCTTCTCGGTGGAGGAGTGTCCCTATAATATTCCTTATAGATCTTCCTATCCCCTTTGATTGTTTCTGCATAGATTTTTGGATATGTTTCTTGCCTTGTTGTTTTGGAGCTTGATCCTTTTTCTGTCTGATTGTATCCAAGTCCGAACTTGTCATGATGAGGTTTTTGACTGATGATAATGACATCCAAAACATTTGAGTTGTTCTGCATATTTTTCTTTTGAAGATCCTTTCTTAATGTGACAAACTCCGCTTCCAAATTTCCAATGATCCTGACTCTTTCTTCTAGTTGTTATTTGAGTGCTTATTCAACTATTTTATCTTCTTCTATTTGAACATTCAAATTTTTTATCATTTGTTCTAGTTCCTAAGTGTCTTATTTCTTTTTTAGTTCCTCTTGTAGCTTCTTGTTTTTCTTGTTTTATCTTTTTATAACTTCTATGGCACACAACAATTATTTTCGGTAGTCAACTTCTGCCTCTTCATATTCTTCTTCGATATCTTCTTTGTCAGATTCTTCTACTACCATGAATAGAACTCTTTATGTCTCACTATCACTAACTTCATCTTCATCTAATGATGAGATGTCTTCTTTGGTGCATAAGCTTTTCTTGAAAACTTTCTTTGTGGTTATTTTACCTTTATATGTTTGTTTGTTATTTGAGTAATCTTCATCATTCCTCTTCATTTTCTTATGAGGACATTTGTTAGAAAAGTGACCAATACCATCACAATTAAAAAAAATCAAAGGAAACTTACCTTTATATCTGGCATTGGTTCCCTTGTTCAATCTTCTGACAAAGTCGGTCATTTCTTCATCATCTTCTGAGATGTCACTATTGCTGCTATGATCTTTTTCCTTTTGCTTTGACCTATTGGATGCTTTGAAAGTTGCTTATTTTATATCTAGATTTTCCTATTCAGTTTTCATTTCATATGATGTGAAGATTCCATGTAGTTTGTCCATGCTTATTGAGTCTAGATCTACTCTTTCTTCTAGTGTTCATATCTTAGGATAAAATCTCATAGGGAGAGATCTTAGTACCTTTTGAACAATTACATATTCTATAATTTCTTCTCCCAATCATATGATTTCATTTACGGTTTCATCGACTCATAAGAAGTAAGATGCAATATTCTCATCTTCCTTCATATTTAGTTGTTCGAACTGACCTCTATAAGTTTGAAGCTTTGCTGCTTTGAATTTTGAATCTCCTTCATAAATATTTTGAATCTTGTCCCAAATATCTTTAGCGGATTTTCAATGTATAACTTTGGTGTAAATGGATTCACAAATACCATTCATAAGTGCATTTGTGGTTTCAGAATTATTTTTCATGAGTTTTATTTCTCTTTCATTTGTCGGTGGAACTATTGGTTCTTTGTATCCATCTACAACTGATTGCCAAATTTCAAATCCTTGTGCCTGTATATATGTTTTCATCCTTCTACTCCAAAATGCATACTTTTTTCTGTCAAACTGTGGTATTCCATTTTTATACTTGTTGTTTCTCTCCATGATCTAACTTTCAGTGGTTAAACTGATTTCTGAAGGAACCTGCTCTGAAACCAATTGTTGGATTACTGAGAGGGGGGTGAATCAGTAATAGATCAATTTAATCATTTTTCACCACAAAATGCAAGTGTTATATCAATGTAGCATTATCATCCAATAGTTGCAGAGTAAATAAACAATGAACAAATGAGCAACCATACACATATGCAACACACCAGTGTTTTTACGTGGAAACCCAAAGCGAGAGAAAACCACATAATTCTTTTTCTTATATGTCTTGAAGAATTACATTCATTGGAAGAACCAACTTCCTTTGTTTTCCAGCTACAACTGGAAGGAGGCTCCAACCCCCTAGTTTCTTAGGCTACAACCCGAGGGAAGCTCCAACTCCCCAATTCTCTGGCTACAACCATAAGGAGGCTACAACCCCCTATGTTCTCTGGCTACAAATGGAATGTGGCTACAACCACCTGTCCTTGCCTCGTCAAACCGCCCTGAAATATAAATTCCAAATGTAGAAAACCTATCATTGTCACTTAATCAACCACTTCCACTGTCAACCTATACCAATAACTTGTAACAACCTATACCAATCAACCTGCACCAAACAACCTGCACCAATAACCTAAACCAACATATACCATGCATCAACTATGCATCACATCAACTATGACTCATCAAGATGTACCAACATCATCAACTATACACCTCATGTATGTGCCAACTCATCAACTACTTGTCTCAACCATGTACCCATCATGTACCTCAACCATATACAAAATACATACACCAATATAACCATAAAAAATTCATCACTCTATCCCTAAACCAAATACCATAAACCCTTACATCAAACCATGTTCCACAACCTCACTGTTATGTAGCCTCAAGATAAACCAACAACTTCAACAACAAATCACAACCAAAATACCAATATCCATATGCCAAATACCAACAACAAAATACCAACTCTATCCCTCAACAAATTTGATATATGCAGCAATATTGAACATCCAATACCATCTCAAGAGATAAATTCTATATCACAAAACATACCTCAAACAGGATGTGCCATATCTCTCATAAATAGACCCCAACCATGTTGCTGTCGCGATTTTTCTGTCGCACTTTTTCTATTGCGATTTGTTTGCCGCACTTTTTCTGCCATGATTTTTCTGCCGCACTTTTTATTCCGCGATTTTTCTATCTCGGTTTTTCTGTTGTAATTTTTCTGCCGTGATTTTTCTATCGCACTTTATCTGCCGCCATTTTTTCTATCGCACTTTATCTGCCGCCATTTTTCTGTTGCACTTTTTTTTCTGCACTTTTTTTGCCACACTTTTCCTGCCGCACTTTTCTCTATCAATAATACCTTCCCAAATAACCTTTCACTAAATAGATATTCAATGATATTCAATAGGTTCAAGTGTGATTATATGAGAGAGCCTTGCCTCTTATTTATACTTTCATGTAGCATCCCACTTTCCTTATTTTAGGGAGTTCTCCATTAAATTTATTATTTAAATAATTTCTTTTGCAAACACTTTGACTACTATGACCTTTTGGGGCTTCTAGATGACTCATGAGGGTTCTCCAACTTCACATGGCCATAACTCTCTAACTGTGAGGAGTTATCTGATGTTCCACATACCACTGGAAATGGCATGACATATATTATCCATCTAGAATATTCTCACCTACAAATATATAAAAACTCATACAATTATCCATCAAACAAACTTGGGTCCATTACCCAAAAAAAAATTCTACCAAAATTCGCTTTCGGACTTTCTTCAAAGGGTTGACATCATTGAAAACCAACCCAATTTTATAGTTACAAACAATATTAACTAATTAATATTTATGTTTAGGATCACATCCCTTAAAAGCATTGGATTTATCATCATAATTAGCTTTTACAATCATGAATACAAAAACATTTCTAGCATTTACATGCCTTTTCATCTAACCCGTGGAAATAAGAGAAACAATTGTCTTCATTGGATGGGCTCTCACAATATACTCAATCCCATATTTTACAATATGATACTTGTTCTATTCTCTATAGAATATAGCTTTCTTGTCATGTAAATAGGGACTTCCCAAAACAATCCCACACATATCAAGTGGTACAACATATAACTCTACCTCATCTATGAAATTAGAGGTAATTTCAAATATGAGCTTACATTGTTTAGACACTTGTAGCTTCACAGCTTCACATACCCATCCTAAAGGATATGGTTTCATATGAGACTTAGTTTCAAGTACCAATGTCTTAACAATTTCTTCAGAAATAGGATTATCTTGTGAACTACTATCAAAGAATGTATCAATATTTGTATGTTTTGAGATAACTCTAATATGACATAACTCACTTTGTTTCCTTTCATCATGCATAGTTTCAGATTTTGAAGAATAAGTACTAGAGATAGAACTAACAAAAAATATATATACCTTGTATTCCCATGGTCGTGATCTTGGTTTCGTCACCTGAATATGATCCATGACCTCGTTGGACTACAACAATGGTCTTCTTATTACCCTTCTTATTCCAATACTTATTTAGTCTCAACTCTGGATGAAGCTTCCAACATATGGACTCATCATGTCCTTTATTTTTGCAATGTGTACATGTAGGATTCTCATCTTCTTTATTCAATGTAGTTTTTCTTTTTTCCTTTCCATTTCCTTTGATCTTTCTTGCAACTAGTTTAATTTGTTTCTTTGGAAAGTTTTCATAATAATTATTTCCCCTTGATTCAATGTGAGTAGCTTGGACACAAAATTCATCAACATTAGTTGGGATAAACATAAGAATAGTATTTCTCAAATAACTATGCAACCCACCAATATATTTCAAAAGAGTTTCTTGTGTATAAAGAGGAATGCCAAATATTAATGCCCCTTTCCTAAACTCTTGAGCATAATCTTGTACATTGTTTCCTCTACCTTGTCTTAGATTCTGCTAATTCATTAACTCTTGTTGCATATATCCTAACGAATACAATTTATTCTTTAATATAGTTGTAAACTCACACCAAGAAGACATCATTTTACCTTTCATATGAACATCTTCTTGAACTTTACTATCCCACCATATCAATTTTTTACCTCCTAGTGAGAGAGTAGCTAGTTGAATCTTGGCTCCTTTGTCCACAATAATTGAAATCATGCAATAGACTTCAATTGTTTTGCTCCAATTATCTATCTTTTCTGCATTAAGTTTTCCATTATACATCAACAAATCAAATTTTACATCCAATTTTAAGAAAGGTAATTTGGAATCAGTATTTTCTAGTTTCCCCTTTTGATATGGAGATGGAAGTGGAGAAGAAGAAGAAGTAGAAGGAGGAGGAGGAGTTTGAGGAGTATCACCACCGCCTTCTTCATTTTTCACTTGAATTGGTACTTCTCCATTCTTTCTTCATTCTCTGTATAAATCTTCCACCAGGGATTTCATGTCTAGAAAATCTTGTCGAAACTTCCTTTCAGAATAAGTGAGGTCTTCTTCCCCTAGAGATACCATTGCTTTACTTTGGATTTCACATCTTGTACCAATATCAATATTGTACTCTTCAAGTGATCATTCTATGAACTTGATATTAGACCTGGTTAGCATTCAACACCAACACCTACAAATCCTTGACCAAGCCTACTATGATACCGACTTGATCTGAAATTAGAGCTTACATTTACTTTGTTATGCTAATTGTAATTTCCCTCAACTTTATTAATTAAATGGAATTAATAACTTTTAATGATCAATTAAATTGATGTAAATGAAGACTAAAACAACAATAAAAGAAGACAAATAATAGAAAGTTGTTAATGGAGTTCACCCCTCATTGGATATGTCTTCGGGTCCACTTCAATAGTGGCACTGATACATTTAAATGATGAGAAAAGTACATCAACATGTCATCTTGACATCAAAAATGATCTTCAACTTGCAAACATTCATCTTCAGAATTCTTCTAGGAAGACAAGAGCACTGCTATAAACTTCCTCTATCTTCTTCCCACAATTAAAAAGGCTATATGGCCTTTATTCCCCAAAAACTAATATAAAATTCGACTTAAAAGTAATTTTGGGCATAACATAACACAAGTCCCAACTCTAGTATAGTGGTAAGGCGTTTGATTTATATAGAAAAGGGTGGGATTCAAATACCCTTGAACATGCTCATTACTTTTTATTAAGGAATATACATTATTTTTCGGGATACCAAATATTTTCAATATAATATATTCATTCGCCACTATATATATATATATATAT
>ML853103.1:15589-29861 GCA_009831015.1 Picea engelmannii | reverse complement strand
TTTCCCTCAAGTGGGGATTTTAAAAGTAGTGAAGATGATTATGTCTATGGTGGACAATTTTTTCTAGGTGGGAAATTTAAAGGCACCGATGGTAATGCTGATTATTTTACTCCAAGTGAATATTTTAGAGGCACTGATGATGGTGTTGCTGATGATGAAGAAATTCTTGTTAGAGAATAATTTAATGGCATTGAGAGTCTGAAGGGTGATGCTGATTTTCCCTCAAGTGAATATTTTCATGGAAGATCCAATGACATTGGTGAGGATGGTAATCATTTTTCTAGTGAGTTTGACATTCCTCTTATCAACGATATTATCAATGAATATGATGATGGACCTAGGAATGAAGATCATGTTATAAATCATTCAGGTGCAATAAATCAAGGTGATCAACATTCTCTTGTTCGATCTCCACACAATGTTTTGTATGATATTACTCCTAGTGATGCGGAAATTCCTTCTAGTGAGGATGATGAAATAATGGAAACATTGCAAAGAAACATTGTGTCTAGGACTAGGAATAGACCTTTTTATATAAATCCAAATCATTCTAGTTATACAAGGTCTAGGAAATAATTTCTCACTAAATCAATTTCCATAAGTGATTTGATTTCAACTGAATGTTGTTAAAATAATAGTTTGAAAAGTATAGACTACATGTATGCGTTGAATAAAAGGAATACATATTTTTCAATGGATAAGAGAATGCAAAATTCATATTTAGTGGGGTGCATGATATCCACCAAGACATGATATGATTATCACATTGGGAATCTTTTTTTTTGTAGAAAGGTTTTAAAAAAAATTCACTCAATTGGTAATCTTCGTCTATCAAGAATCCAAATAAGATTGGAAAAATATCCTTCATTTTATTCAAAGGTACATAATGGCCAAGAGGGTGGGTCATCGACAAACATTACATTGTCATGGATGCGTGACTTCTTTTCCAAACATGGAGAGTGTATGCCATATAGAGACACAATACATATTCCAGATAATTTCTCAAGGAGAGAAATATACAACTTATACAAAGAATACGCTGAAGGTGTTGAAGGAAATGGTAATTTTATTACATATGCATATTTTACAAGAATATAGAAGAAACAATTCAACAATGTTCGTATTCCTATGAAGTCAATGATGGGGATTTGCAGTATATGTGCTACTCTTAAATCAAGAAGAGATAAATCTGAAGGGTTAGAAAGAGGTATATATTTACAATTATATTTTTTCAAATTGGACAGTTATCAACTATGAAAACATATTATCAATATTTTCATTTTATGTCATGTGTAGATTCCATACTCAAAGCACTTCAAGAACATAAAAATCAACAATAAAGTGAAATGAAAAAGTTGTACAAACATTGAAAGAAGTGTTATAATGGTCCAGACAAATATATATGTATGATAATTGATGGCGTGGAAAAAAAAAAAAACCACCTATACCACATTTTGTCCGTACACCAAAAAATTTACAAGAAGAGAACTTCATTTAGTTTCACTTGGTTGGTTGTATGGCTTTTAATGGAAAAATGTGTCCAAAGGTTTACTTCACATCTCAAAATATTCATAATGATGAAAATATGACCATCACCATAATTCATCATGTGCTCACTCAATGGTATGGAAATCTTCCTCTAGTTCTATATCTATTGTTAGACAACACCAATTGTGAAAACAAAAATCAAATTGTGTTTGGATATCTATGCATGCTTGTTGAATTGAGAATCTTTCAAAAGATAAAAGTTGGTTTCCTTCTTGTTGGAAACACTCATGATCATATTGATAAAATTTTCACTCGTTTTTCAGTAACATTGAAGAGGAAAAAGTTGGAAGGCTACCATCATTAATTGAATGCATTAATAAATCATACATTCCAGAGCCTGTTTTTCACATATTAGAAGAAAATGTGGACATGCAAAGTTTTATTCAGGGATCCAATGGTGAACAAAAATGTATTGAACATCTTAATGCCATTAGCTTCCAACATCAATTTTGTTTAAAAAAATTTGATGGGAAAACACTTATATGGGGAAAGAAGTATTCAACTACTGCAGAATGGGGGCCTTAATTAGGTTTAGCATTTTTAAAGTTCATTCCAAATCATCCAATATTTGCATCAAATTTATCGTTATTACAATCAGTTGTTGAAATCCATAATGCACATAGGCGTAATAGAGATGTCGATTATTGTGAATTCTTGGAAGAAATAAAAAAGTCCATTAAAGATACATATGAGTACTTTGATGTTGCTTATTCTATTTGGTGGGAGTCTTTTTCAATGGTCAAAGTGACATAATTGCAAGCTCAACAAATGAAGATACATTTTGTTGGCCACAAAATATGCCAAATGAATATGAAGAAAGAAACATTGTTTAACAGCAAGAATCTCAAGGTGCTATTGAGTTTTCACAAAAAGAGGAAAGAGAAATGTATATTGGTTCTATAAGATCACGTGTACAATGTGAAGCCATGGAAGACCTTTACAGGGGTTCAATACATGATATTAAGAAGGGTAGCATGATTGCAGTCTTAGTGATTGAAGATCCACATGGTTATCCATTTTGGATTGCAAAGGTTATAAATATTGACAAAAAAAATGAAGATGTTATAGAAATTGAAGTGCATTGGTATGCCACAAGTACACACCCATTCAATGGTGTGTACAAGCTAAAGGTGGTGGTTGAGAAACATGTCAATAGAAAGAGAAAAAAAATGGTTAAAATGCAACTCGTTGTTGCACTGACCTCTTTAAATTAGAGGATGTTGACATACTTATTTAGGAATTCAATTTGACAAAGAGAGGAACTCTTCACTCCAGGACAATAGATATTATCAAGAGGTTGTTGCCACAAGAAATAACTGCAAGATGGGATTTTGTTGAACCTAGTTGTAGATCTAAAAGGATTTTGGCATTTGAAATGTTGGGTATGTAGGTATACATTCATTGATAATAGAGAAGAGTATGGATAATCTACATCTTCATCCAATCATTCATATTGTTGGGCACATACCTATTTTGAGAAGGAAGGCTATTCTGGGTGCAGACCTATTTTTGGAGGAAAGATCTATTTTGGGAAAGACCTAATTTTGGAAAGAAAGACCTAATTTTGGAGCACGTGCAACAGATGGTAAGAAAACAACATGTAGAAAAAGAAGGAAAAAAACATGCAAGAGGAAAAACAACGTGGCGCGTAGGTAGGCAAGCCTAACCATGACAGGTTTAAGGTTTTTGATAAGGATTGTAATGAATATAAGCTTGAAAAATAGTATAAATAAAGACCTAGGAGGTATAGGTTGGGAGTTGGTTGTTGATAGTTATTTTTGGTTGGTGAGTTGATGACGATTATTATGATTGTTAAGAGACTGTTGATTGTAATAAGGTTGTAGAAGAGTCGAATAATCTAGATTTTGAGGGTTAGGTCATAGGGTGAGGAGCTTGGTGTGATCTAGTTTTCCTCACAGAGGTTCCTTAACCTCATCATGATTGTATGATTGAAGATGTAATGCGTGCAGTGTTAGATTTTGCAGCAGATTGAATAAAAGAGCAGAGAAGCCAAATCTTTGTGGACGTAGCCCTAGGAGGGGTGAACCATAATAAAACTTGTGTTCTGTGTGATGTTTCTTGAATGTTTACTTTTTGTCAATGATTAGCTTATGAATGAATGATTAACTAGATGTATTACCATGCATGCATAAGGCTAAATATGAATGAATATTAGAAATAATTAAACATTTACAAGGTTAATGCATGAAGAGGAAAGAACACAATACTAGATCCCCACTCATTCCTAGACTGCAAATACCTGGGTATTGTAGTCACCCATATAGCTATCTCAAGTGATATTGTGTTGTGCACTCTTTGCACAGTGTTGCCTTATGGTTTACCAGGAGGGACGATAATTTTAGAGGATTTTGTTGTAAACCTGTTAAGATCTGAACCTGGGTCAACCCAAGAAGAAGTAAGAAGTCAAAGACGTAACCAACAAATGGTTCCGTTGCCGGATGGAACTGCAAGGGATTGAGTGGAGGAGATATGTGGTAGAAACACGCGGAGGATGAAAGTATATAAGGGAATGTTTAGGCCATGCAATCCAACAAAGGTAGAGATCAAAAGATGGTTGAAAATGAAGGAACTTGAGTTTACGCAGAAGACAACATAAACCCTAAGCTAACATCGTGCAAATATCTCGCGAAATACATTTTTAGCGAATTCCATGAGGTGTTTTTCTGTGATTTCCCACATTTGTTGTAGGAGTGGCTATTGAGGATAAAATACAACCACCCTACAAATCGAATTAGACAACTTGAGTGGAATTCTGTGGAGATCCCATAGTTGCAGCAAGTTAATAATTTTTTTATGCATGAAATAGATTTTTGATTAGATAGTATTGTTGCAGGATTTATTACTGAATTTGCAGTAGATACCGTGAAGTCTTACATCGCAACAGAGAAGGATTTTCTAAATGGACCCATAGGTAGGTACATCAGATCATTGTGTACTTCAATCAAGATTTTATTGGATGAAAACAATGTGATTACTATGGAATCAAACAACTAAACTTCCTTGCGCGCATGGTGAAAGGGGGGAAGAATTGATAGGAGGCTGAGAAATAGAGGAAGATATGGATAGAGGAAATAAGAAGGAGGCCATGGACCCAATCATGATGAAGGAAGACCAGATAAAGCAGATAATGGGAAAATATGGAAAGACATGCAGTGGAGTACCCTACCAATATAAGATGAATAACAAGAAGAGAGCCATAGATGATAGAGAGGGATTGGAAAGCGATGAAGAAGAGGTAGAGGATATCCAAGATTTGGAGAAAATTGAGGAAATCCTGCGCGCAACATATGAAAGGAAAAAAGGAGGTCCAAGGGCAGGAACAAAAGGAATAAATCCAATCCAGATCATCGTCAGTGTGGAACCTACAACCCCATGTGCGACTAACACACCAGAAAGAACACCAACATTTAGACAACCAAATTTTAGTGGAAGAAAGACAACATGACACACATCCAATCAAGGAGCATCAACTAGAGGAGCCATTTTAGGAAGTAACAATCAATTATCTACACCGTGCAGAGTTAGTAGTTCACCATAGTTTAAAATGGCAGGACATGATCCCATGATCAGGTAACCATAATTTCGGGGACATGCATCAAAGGACCCTGAAAAAAACCTATTCATCTATGAAAATATCTGGGAAGCAAAGAAGATCATAGATGAGGATAAAAAAATCACGCAATTGGCTATCATACTAAGAGACCACGCACTGGAATGGTATATGAGCCTATATGTAAACAATCCACCAGGAGTAACAAAGACTATTGCAGATGTGAACAAACTACTGAATAACGAATTTATGAAGACCATTATATGAATGAAATGATTGAAATAAGGCAGAAACTAGGCGAGTCTGTTCGGGAGATTGTTCATAGGTTTAAGTGTCTAAAAGTTAAGTTGAAATATGAAATGATTAACATGCAACATAGGCACTTATTTGTGAATTCACTATTACCACACTTGAAATATCCATTAAGACAACAAAAGTTCCAAACTTAGGCAAAGGCTCTGTAGGCAGCCTTACAACTGGAAGAGAACCAGTATTAGCGGACAAATCCAACAATAGAGGAGATTAAGGAGGATTTTAAGAATCTAACATTTCAAGTTAACCATAATAAGGGTAAGGAGAAAAGAGAAGTTGTTTGGTGTACCCTATGTAGGATAGAAGGACACCATAAGAATGAATGTCCAACTTTCACGTAGTATATGGTGATAGGGGTGCCAAACCCATTGCCAACAAGAGGACCATGGTGTGAGATTTCTAAGACACATGGGCATGATCCATATCATTTTCCAATGATGCATAAATATAATACAATACCAAAAATTTCATACTGCAATTTTTGCAAGTCAGTGGGTCATGATGATAAGGATTGTAGGACGATGGAGCTGATGAGAGAAAAAACTTTAGATACTTATAGGGTGCAAGAAGAAATGATGACAGGACAAGTTGCACCTCAGTTCAACCACATACCACCACCATACAATAATGCACAACAACAATACAACATTGTGCAACAACAATACAACAATGCACATCCGTAGTATAATAATGCGCAACCACAGTATAACCCCGTGTAGTATAACCAAGTACCTCAGTACAATGCACCACGAGGAGATCGAGGTGGATATAGAGGTGGAGGATGAGGCATAGGGGGATTTGGATGAGGCAGAGGACCAGTAGTGTGCCACAACTGCCAACAACTAGAACATTATTCAAGGGAGTGTCCACTCCCACCAACGACATGTATGTACTGTTGCGCAACAGATCATGACATAGAATACTGTCCAACACTTTTGGGGAAGATCCAATAAAAATGAACTAGAACAACCATAATGTACAGTGGATCTCTGTAGAAGCCAGGGATGATGGGAGAAACATCAATATAGTCACTTGAAGAGGAGCCAAGATAAGAACTGATGCAGTAAAATGAGATCCAGATCAGAACCAATGGTTTAAGAAGAACACTGAGCCACATAAGAAATTTGATGCATGAAAAGAAAAGGAAACATTTAAGGAGGCTAGACAAGAGTTTCTCAAGAACAATGTTGCGTCTACAGCAGTAAATGACAACCTTTAGAGAAAGTAAGTACCATAAAGACTTTTCTGGAATCCTGTGTTAAGTTATTGAATGACCCATAATCTATTAAGGTTTTACAAGATATGATAGAAAGATGTAACACCAAGGTGGAAGGAAAGTTAGAACAAAAAATAGTCAATCATCTCCATACAAGAACAAGGACAAGGAAATAATTCAAAATGAATGCTAATATTGGGAATTTCAATATGAGAGATATTATATTGGACTTAGGCTCTGAAGTAAATGTCTTACCTAAGGAGACATGGTAGTGTGTGGGAGAACCCACACTAGGCTACTCACCTGTCCAGTTGAAATTAGAAAATAAACACAGAGTGTTACCAATTGGAAGGATTAAAGGTGTGACAGTAGATTTGGATGGATTTCCCACTATGGCATATTTTGAAGTAATATAAATAGTAGATGGCACAACACCTTACCCAATATTGTTTGTATTGGATTGGGCATTCGATAACCAAGATATAATCAACCCGAAGACAAGAAAAATGACTTTTGAATTAGGCGAATATAGAGTCATTGCACCATTGGATCCTTCAGAAGGAGAAAGGTTTGTAGAGCCCACTTGTTTGGATCTGGAGGAAATAAACTAGTTGTACAGAACCACCGCATGAGAAGAGGATTATGTTAACCCAACTGCAGATGGGGTACTCAGCTGGAGAAGCATTACATCATGTGCTTCTGACTTAGATATAGGTTTGGAGAATTGGCAACAACAGTTACATGAAGTCTCCACAAGGATGTGCACAAGAATAGATCACGTAGTAAGATGGGTTGGTACAAAGATAAGAGAACCTCCCATCTTTCATGGGTTAAATGACTTAGAGGAATTCTTGACAAAATATGAAGACAAAGTGTTAGAAAATCAGAGGCTCTTAGCCCTAAATATTTCACTCAAGGAAACACCTGCAATATGGTGGGGTGCGCAAAAAGAAACATTTCAGGACTGGTATCAATGTAAATGACTACTGCACATTAGATTTGGCACAGAGTAGGGGAGAAATAAAATGCAGAGGTATAATGGATAGGGAACACCAGTTGAACACTTAGAGAAGTGCAAAACATAGTGGAGGATAATACCACTAGAGGAATGACCTCATCACTTTATCTATACATTGGAAGGAATCCCAGGGAACTGGTATATAGACCAGGAGATGCGCAGAGGCACTATAGAATGGAAATTATTACAAAATTATTTTGTAGTAACCTTCTCATTTGAACATGATAACCCCAAAATTGATTCAATTCTAAAGCTGATACATGGAATGATATTTATTAATGAACCAAAAGTTGAAATCATGACAAAATATCAACAATAGAATAGATAGACAGTCAAAGAGTTACTGTCATGCTATCATGTGGAAGAAGAAGAACCAGATGAAGATGACCCACACAACTTTCAGATTACAGATATTGAAGGAGAAAGAGAGGTGGAAGGTCCATCTCTGGAGTTAGAAGTATTTTTTGCACCAATCAAGGTTAAGAAAGTTAATATTGGGACAAATGAAAATCCTAAAATAGAAAGTATTGGAGACTATTGGGATGAGAAAACAATAGAAATAATAACAGAGTTACTGCACGAATACAGTGACCTGTTTCCAATGACCTTTACAAAGATGAAAGGCATAGAAGGGGATCTAGGTGAGATGAAGATACCCCTCAAATCTGAGGCTAGACCTGTCAGGAAAATACCCTATAGATTGAATCCAGTGTATAAGCAAAAAGTGAAAGTAGAAATTGACCGAATGCTGGAAGCTGGTATCATAGAACCAATAGAGGAATCTGAATGGATCAGTCCTATGGAATTCCAAGAAAATAAATAGAGGGGGATAAGGATTTGTGTATATCTGAGGAAATTTAATGATGATTTCTTACATGACCCTTTCCCTACCCATTTTATAGATAAAGTCTTAGAGAATGTGGGAGGCTAGGAATCTTATTCATTTACAGATGGATTCTCAAGTTACCATCAGATCAAAATAGCCCCATAAGACAGGTATACGACTAATTTTTCTATAGAATGAGGATCCTACCAATATACAATCATGCCATTTGGGATGAATAATGCACCAACCATATTTTCAAGAGTAGTCATAGATGCTTTTAATTTATTCATACATTAGTTTCTAGAACTATATCTGGGTGACTGGATTTTATATAGTCTATCAAATGACCATGTAGAAGTGTTGAGACTCATGTTGGAAAGATGTAGGCGATGTAAGATATCATTGAATATCAAGAAATGCATTTTTGGTACACCTTTTGGAATATTGTTGGGACATATAGTGTGTAAACAAGGTTTACTAGTGGAACCTACTAAGATTGGAGTCATTGTAAATTTATCACTACAAAAGTCAGTGTGCCAGTTAAGAGAAACACTAGGACATACATGATATTACAAGAAGTTTATAAAGGGGTATGCACAGATTACTGCACCAATGGAAAAACTATTAAAGAAGGACACCATAGTTTAGTGGAAAGAGGACTGTCAGCGAGGATTGGACACTTTAAAACAAAAGATGGTAATGCCACCTATACTAGTATTTCCAGATTGGGAAAAGACATTTCATGTGAATGCAGATGCATCAACCATAACACTTGAAGTAATTTTGGTGTAGCTAGGAGTAGGGGACTTAGACCATCCTATAGCCTTTGGAAGCAGAAAGTTGTCAGAATCATAGCAAAACTACAACACCAAATAAAGAGAAGGCCTAGCCATGGTATATGCACTTCAAAAATTCAAGCACTATTTACTAGGTAAACACTTTAAAATGTTCACAGACCATTCTTCCCTCAAATATATAGTCAACAAGCCAATGTTGGGGGGGGGGGAGGATCTGTAGATGGATATTATTGTTCCAAGAATTTTATTTTTAAGTAATAGTCAAACCATGGAAGCTGAATGCAGGACCTGATCATCTGTCAAGGGTAAGTAATGGAGACGAACCTACTAACTTGGAAGACAACTTCCTTGATGTGAAACTATTTTCAGTACATGTAGATGATGAATACTTTGATGATATTATTGAATACTTAAGTACAGGGGTTTCACCATAAGAGTTTAGCACTGCGCAAAAGAAAAATCTGGTAGTCAGAGCTGTAGACTATCAACTTATTGCAGGAAATTTATACAAAATGGGCACAAATAGAATTTTGAGAAGGTGTGTATTGGAACATGAAAGGCCCATAATTTTAGTAGAAGCTCATGAAGGTATAGCTCAAGGATACTATGCAGGTAAATATACTGCACATAAGGTATTGTGTGAAATATTATGGTGGCCAACAATCCATAAAGATGCCAAAGAATATTGCCAGAAATGTGATGTTTATCAGAGGGTTGGCAAACACAATAGAAAGGATGAGATGCCTCTAAGACCATAAGTGACTTTGCATGTATTTGAAAAATGGGAAATAGAATTTGTGGGACCTATTAATTCACTAGCAAAAAGGTCAGGAGCTAGGTATATCATTATTGCGACTGAATACTTAACAATATGGGCAAAAGTAACACTGGTCAAAGACTGTAGCGCAGAGACAACAACACAATTCTTGTTTGAGAAAGTGATCACCAGATTTGGATTTCCCAGGATTCTGATGAGTGACAAAGGCACTCACTTTATCAATAATACTATCAGGGCTATGATTGAGGAGTTTGAAGTCGATCACCAGAAGAGTACACCATACCATCCTCAGGCAAATGGAACAGTAGAAGTGTAGCACACCCATTTCAGAACTCTGGGCTTACTCGCACTCTGATACCCATTTGTACACACCATTTGTACAAAGCTCATACATATATCATATATCCCATGCATTTAAACAAATAAACACATTTAACTCAGAGTAAAACATATCATTACTGCTATAATTAAACAATCCATAGCATTCCATATTAATTTGTATACACAACGGAAAACATGATAACATATACAGTAGAGACATGATAAAATGTGATAAAACATAGTTAGACACTTATCTTGTAACAATGGTGGGATCCACCAACCAAGTGCAGGCCTTCCACGAACCTCCCAGCCTTAGACCGCACTGCTCATCAACTCAGCAGTGGGTCACCCCCGAGCTGGGACTAAGCTCCACCCCAAGGCAAGGAATCTAGGCTTAGGCTGAGGTTACAGGGAAAACAGTCACACACAACCACAAGGATGAAATGCTCTCCCAGGAATCTCCCACGTTCACTGCCCACAGAACCTCATTCCCCACATGCCTGTTCCACCCCAGGAGAATGCACCTTCTCTGTCACCTGGACAGTCCTTCGGCTTCCAATCTACCTTACCTTGGGTTACAGGAACAGACCGGACTGGAAGTCTCCAGGCTCTATGGCAGCTACAAGGTTCCTTCCAGGAGTTCTCTCCCTCCCCTGCGCACTCTCTCACCTGGAGGGAGTCTCTCACAGGACAACAAGCCTCATGCAGTCTATTACTGCGTAGTCTCAACAATCCCACAGGAAAACATACACAGGCTTTCCAAAAACTGGTTCGACAATCACAAGATGGCTTCACAGTCACGGCTTCGGAACAGGGAATGCTCTCATAGGCTCACTCAGCTTTCTCGAACAAGAAAATACTCTTCCCCAAATTCAACATAGGCTTCTCGTAGTCTAGGTTACATGCATGGGATTTCTCAGAATCAGACACAGACATTCGAGTCACAGGGTCTCATGAAGGTTTTCTGCAGGAGTCGGGTTAGTCATACTGCTCAGAGCTCCGTACGCATTCAGACAATCCGGTGGAATGGGAATGGAACCTTCTCACAGCTCACCCTGGCCGTTTTATTCGCATGCACCAGGGTTGACACTTGTCACCCATGGAACTGCATGCGTTCCACCAGCACACGTTCCTCCCACCATTTGGGAATTCACGTGTCCTTCCAAAAGGACTTAGGACAAAAACATATGATGCACATATCTTTTGGAATAATATTAAAATATTATTCCCAGGCTTAAGCCCCCCTAGGCTTAGCCCCTAGGCTCAACACTTAGCCCCTTTCCCACCTTCCATCCCCTAATTCCTTGCCCACTCTGTGTATGCTCAGTCCCCCTTCACTCATTCATCATGGTTGGTCTGCACCTGGTGGTGTTTATATTTTATTAAGTGTTCTGCATGATTACATATACAACAACAGGCTCCTGGCCTTCAATACTCAGGCTCCCTGGCCTAACAACACATAAGCCTCCAGCTTATGAAAACTTGGCTCACCAGCCTATAAAACATAATTACAATTCCTTTCCAAACATGGTTTACAACGGGGCTCGGCCTTGGGGACACTACAATCACCTTTCAATAAGATCTTGGAAAATGCTCTGACTAAAATATGCAATGTCAACAGGGATGATTGGGCCTTGAAGATACCAACAATACTATGGGAATATAGGACCACATGTAAGAATTTTACAAGAAATACACCATTCATATTGGTGTATGGGTAGGAATCAGTGGTGCCATTAGAATTTCTGGTACCCAATCTACGCGTAACAACAATTACCAACATGACAGAAAGGTGCGTAGTACAGGAAAGGTTAAGTCAAATAATGGAAATGGAAGAGGACGGGATTCTGGAATAATTTCACCAGGAAGTACAGAAAGCAAGAGACAAATCCTGGAATGACAAACATATTAAAAAGAAGATTTTTAAGGAAGGAGACCTAGTTCTACTCTATGACAATAAATTTTCCAACACCCTGGTAACTTTAGAATGAATTGGCTAGGGCCATATGAAGTAAATACTGTCATGGATGGGATATTTGTAAATCTAAAAGACTTTGGAGGAACATAACTGAAATGAATGGTCAACATTAGTCGACTGAAACTGCACAGGGATAGTCGAACTACTAATCCTTAAAGTTACAACACAGTGAGAAAGGCATGTATATAGTGTACTATAGCAAATATTAGGACAAAAAATGATAAAAATAAATAAAAGGGGGAAAAAGGAGAAAAACGAAATACAAAAATAGAGAAAGGAAGAAAAACACAAAAAGACACAGAAGTTGACTGCACCACAAGAATGTGCGAAAAAAAAGTTGCGCGCATAAATTACTATGACAATGTTGGAAGACAATGCGCAGGAAAAATTACACTCGACGCAAATGCACTCAAAAAGTGAAAAACAGATATGGCTGGGTCTATAAAAGGTGGAAAGCATGCATTTATTCAACACTTAGCAATTTTTGAGCACAGAGCGAGATACAAAGAGTGTTCCCTAGCTAGAATTTTACGAAGAAGCAAGCGAGTGTGCGAAGTGGAGAGAATATGATCCCACCAAAGTTAGACGCTCTAGGCCAATATGTATGGATTAATCGACAGGGTCAGAGGCCAAAGGAAAGAATGAGATAGCCTGAGAATGTGGTCGAACTGGAAGATGTCACCACGTCGGACACAAAATCGATCAACCCGACATGATTTGAATAGGAAACATCGACAACACCACAAGGAGAAATAGGGCAGAGGTCTGAGGCCCATAATGGTATTCCAAAACCTAACCTTGAGATGCCTGCGAAGCTTGACAAAACAATGAGACCATGCCATACCCACGAAGGAGAGGAGGTGTTGTTCGAGGATATCATCGATTGACCGTATTCTGAAAGGGAAGAAGAGGACGCAGATACACCAGAGGCAAGCCCATATGTTGTGGGACAAAAGAGAAAGGCACAGGAGGCCATGGATATCACACTCCTATATCTCCCAGACGTAGTGGTCACCATGGATGATATGATGGGAAAGGTACCCAAACTTAGATACTCAAACGATGATGTGTGCGATGCGATCAAATTACCAGATTTGGCCAAGGAGACTTACTTATCAAACATAGGGGAAATTGGACCCTTGGGTAAACCAATAATGGATCCCTTATAGTGGATAATGGGGCTGTACACATATAACATCATGAATCTGTTGGATATACCACACTTTAGGCACGGTAAAAACGTTGGGCTCTGCGTCAGACAACTAGTCACCCGTGTACATAGAGGCGTCCTATGGATAGATAAGCCAGTAAACCTAGATGTGGCACTGATTTCCAAGATCACTTGACTTCTTACATTCGATGCGTAGCCAAAGGAATACTTGGATAACAAGGCGTGCGAGAAGGAAACCACAGAGTTGGTCAAAGCACAGTTTGACACCAGTCGGGGTAATAGGGGCATTGTGCTCAAGGATATTAACGATAATGAGACATGGTTTTCTAGCAAGCTTATGGATTGAAAAATATTGAGGAAATGACGAAAATCAGAAGCGCCAACATGAGTTATTGTAGTATCCATGCAGTACACGAAAGGAGTAATGTTCATCTTGTTGGAAGATTGGTTGTTGTCATTGATGTCAACCCTAGTCATGGGTTTTGGACCGCAAGATTGATAAAGGTATTTGGACATGAAGGAAAATGTACATGCATATACAACACCCATGAATGGATAGTATACATAATGTTGTTTCCGATTGTATGTGGCATGTCACGTGGATCCTGATGGTTGAGGAGAAATGAATTTTTGAAGATGACAAAGTGAATTGAAGAAGGAAGTACATGTAGGCCCTGAAGATAATTAAAGAAAAGAATTACAAAATAAGAAAGTGTCAGGTCGGCCCTAATGTTAA
>ML853103.1:1144-11373 GCA_009831015.1 Picea engelmannii | reverse complement strand
TGATTGGTTGATGGTGATGATTTAATGTAAAGTTTTATTATCTCTCATATATTCTTGGGTGGAAGGAAGGGGAAAGGATGGAGAGTTCAAATATCTCTTGATATTGGAGGATTGTATCTTCCTTGGAGGTTTATCCCTGCCTTTATATTTGGAAGTTGTAGCTACATTTGGAAGTCATTACTTCCCTTGAACAATAACTATTGATTATTTCTCATATATTGTGCATGGTGTATTGTAGTGTATTGGTGTAAATATTATACTATTTGTCATTTCTCATTGGATATAGTTGAATGGTTTAATTATAAGTTGAAAAAGGTTTTAAATTGTACTTGATACTGATTCATCCCCCTCTCAGTATTAGCACAGCTGGGCAGCATACCTGCTCAACTAGTTTTTGGTAGATCATAGAGATGCGCAGGATAATGGAACCGAGTTGCATTACTCCTTGCTGATCATTCTTATAGATTTGGCAGGGTGGTAGGAGCCAAAGTTATCATCTTTCCTGGATATGAAAGAGAAATGTTATGCATCCAAATATGAGTCGCTCTGGCAGACCAAGGATAACAAAACTCAACAAGCAAACAACACCAGTTTTGTAATGTTTCTGGAAGAGATACAACAATGCACAAGTAATGTGTGGTGCATACTTGTGGAGGTAATCCAAGAGATAAAAGGGATATCCAAATTCAATGCATCCAGGCACCACATGTGGATCTAGGTCGCAAGGGATCCAAAGAAGGCGTGGCTAGAAATGCAATATTGTGTCACCAAGGAAGAAGTTGACTGGATAGTCAAAGACTGGCCTACGCAATGGTAATTGTGAGTAACAAAACCAACAAAAAGGCTAGTCACGACAAAAACCTCCAAGCCTAGGGACAAGGTTGAAGCAGGTTCCTCAGCGAGAAAAAACAACCCAACTGATAATACTAGAAAGGTTGCAACACTAAATTAGCCATCCGAAAGTAGCATAGTACCGAAAATACCAAGGAGGACAACAAAAATGACAAGGACATGCAACCAGACATAGAACGGAAAGGGGGATACTTCACAGGCTAGGGAAGAGAGGGTCTAGGGTACAAAAAGTGGGGTGAAGCCCTCACAGACAATAAGGAAGCCAACGCAGGAAATGAGGCATGCAAAAAGAGGAAATACATCACGGAAGACCTAATCATCACCCTGACATAGGATGATGTGGATTTAGTCATGGACAAGGTCCAATATAGGGGGGAAGAAGTGGTCTGTATTGCAGAGGCATATAGAGAAGAGATCATGGAAAATCTCATCGAAGTCCATGAAAATATACAACAAGTAAAAAGACAAGCAGTACCACAGGCCACAACGCAGCAACAGGAAAATACACAGTGACCCCCTACGTAGAAAGAAGGAGAGGAGACAATACAAATTGTAGTACAAGGCAGGGAGGCATTTACAATCACACACCAAATGATCAGAATGGATCAAGAGATTGCGTAGAAACCCATGGGGGACGTGGAGCAATTGGAAGTGGTCATGGAACAAATACCCACCAAGGCACTATACGGACTCTAGGCCAGTGTAATGCAAGAAGTGAAATCCAGGGCCCACACAGATGCAACCAACTTGGAGGTGGGTAGAGGAGTCACTGAAATGTTACAAATCACATGCGACCAAATGACCTCGGAAAAAGAGGAGGATAAAGAATACGCATATAAACTAGAATAGGGATTAACAATTGTAGATGATCACATCCCAGACAACGTGCAAGCACTTGAGAGGAGTGCAGAGGAGAATATCAACATGATTTCAAAAAAAAGTTGATAGATATAAGCAGGAAATTGAGGAGATCAAAGAAAGGATCAATCCTATGACTCCTCCAGAGGTTCGAGAACAAAGAGAAAAAAAATATGCACTCCAGATAACTGAGACAGAGAAAGAAGCAGGGGAAGTATAAGAGTTGTTTGATAGAACCATGAAAATATGGACTATTCTGGAAGAAGATGAAAAGGTCCAACAATGGGACCAACAAGAGGAGAGAATAAGCGCTTCCATACAGGAGCTAAAGCAATAGAAGAAAAACAATGAGGACCATAGAGCTCTTGAAGGGTACTCAAGAAATGAAGACTCTCGAGACAGAGTTTAAGAAAACACATACACAGAAGCAAGAAAGACAAGCCAAATTGGAACCCCTCCAAGAACAAGCAACACAGATGATTGTACAGTTGGAGGAAGAGAAGAAAAGTATGACACATGCACAAATAGAGGGCGTAGCATTAATGTAGGAGGATATAACAATGTAGACAGTAGAGGTGCTAATGGGAAAATATGCGTAGATGAGGGAAAAAGGGAAGGAACTAGTAGAAACGTTCCACAGTTTGGATACGTAAGTACAGGGAGCGCACACCACCTGAGTGGCTTAGGATGAGACATAAGTCAATGTTGGGGGAATATTGGGTGCAAACCTATTTTGATAAGGAAGGTTATTCTGGGTGCATTCCTATTTTTGGAGAAAATATATATTTTGGGAATGACCTAATTTTGGAAAGGAAGACCTAATTTTGGAGCGCTCACAATAGATGGCAAGTAAGCAACATGGAGAAAAAGAAGGAAAAGAATCATGCAAGAGGAAAAGCAACGTGGTGCGCAGGTAGGAAATCCTAACTATGATAGGGTTAGGTTTTTTGATAAGGATTGTAACGGCTATAAGCCTGAAACATAGTATATATTAATATCTAGGAGGTCTAGGTTGGGGGTTGGTTGTTGATGGTTGTTGATAGTTGTTGATAGTTGTTGTTGGTTGGTGAGTTAATGACGATTATTATGATTGTTGAGAGACTGTCGATTGTAATAAGGCTATAGAAGAGTCAGATAAGATAGATTTTGAGGGTTAGGTCACATGTTGAGGAGCCTGGTGTGATATAGTTCGCCTCACAGAGTTTCCTTAATCTCATCATGATTGTATGATTGAAGATGTAATGCGCGCAACACCAGATTTTGTAGCACATTAAATAAAAGAGTAGAGAAGCCAAATATTTTTGGACATAGCCCTAGGAGGGGGTGAACCATGGTAAAACTTGTGTTATGTGTGATGTTTCTTGAATGTTTACTTTCTGTCAATGATTAGCTTATGAATGAATGATTAACTAGATGTATTAGCATGCATGCATAAGGCTAAAGATGAATGAATCTTAGAAATACTTAAACATTTACAAGGTTAATGCATGAAGAGAAAAAAACACAATCCCAGATCCCCACTCATTCCTAGACTGCAAACACCTGGTTATTGCGGTCACCCATAGATCTATCTCGGGTGAGACTGCGTTGTGTGCTTTGTGCGCAATGTTGCCTTCTGTTTTACTAGGAGGGCCGATATTTTTAGAGGGTTTTGTTGGAAACCTGTTGAGATCCAAACCTGGGTCAACCCAAGAAGAAGTAAGAAGTCAGAGATGTAACCAACACATTTGAAGACAATGTAGAATCTATTGGTATTTCAGAATCCATGAGTCAATTTGAATAAGTGTATGAAACATTTTATGTATTTTTGATCCATATGATTTTTATATGGTAACTAGAAATGATACATATGATCTTACATGAAGTTATGAATCATTTCTATGGTTTATGAATTATATGTTTTGATTATGGAGAATACAATAAAATTTCTTGGCTCATATGTTTTGAATATGGACAATGTAACAATATTTTTAAGAAATAATTTATGTTTCCTTCAATGTAATTTGTATTGACTTTTTTATTATTAAAAGTTAAAAAATACTTGGAAGTGATGTTGAATTTTTAAAGTATAGAGGTGATATTTTCATGGCATTATGTATTATCTTGCACTTGGAGTGATAACCTAATATTTAAAATGCAAACATTTAAGGGTTGATTTTATGATTTTGTTTAAAGTAGTGATGATTTATTATACCACTTTAAAAACATTTTCCATTTTAATACCCCAATTTTAGCATGGGTGCTACTGGTAGTATTACTTTTCAATTTGATGGTTGATTTTTAGGTTTTGGTTTTAATGGTGCCAACTGCTAAGAATAAGATTTCAAATGAGCTGTAATTTCAATGTTTAAAAACAATATTTTTCTTTAAGTAACATCACTTTTTGATTTAGGTGTTGAATTTAAGGTTTTTCTGAGCAACTATATGAGTTTTGAAGACTTGAAGTCCATTCTTGAAAAATGTTGTAATTTTAACCTGGTTAGAAAAAATGGTGCTACTGGTAGCACCACTTTTTGATTTGGGGGTTGATTTTCATGTTTTAATGCAAAAATATGGGTTTTAAGGGCTATGGTTCTCGTTTTGAGGTCATAGTTCTCATTAAGTTGGTAACTTTGTTAACATTAATAGGAATTGGCCACTTGATGATGACATCCATATTTATGGGATTTGTCTTGAGTTCCCCTCCACCGATCATATACTCAAAATACACTAATGGATACTATGCAAACTCACATTTCTTGAGGTTAGCCATCAAATGATGCTTTTTCATAGTTTCTAACACTTGCATGAGATGTTCTCTTCCCAAGTGGATCTATAAACTAATATCTCATCCAAATACACTATTACAAATGAATCTAAATAGGGACACAATACATCATTCATCAATCACATAAATGTAGTTGGTGCATTACATAAACCAAAAGGCATGACCAACCATTCATACAAACCTCACCTTGTCTTGAAGTTAATATTCCATGTGTCTTCTTATTTAATGCATACTTGGTGGATCCTGATATGAGATCCAACTTGGTGTAGTAATTAGCATGCTACAATTGGTCTAACAAATCATCAATCCTCGATAGCGGGTACCAATTCTTGGGTGTGATCTTGTTTAAAGATATGTATTTGATACACATTCACCAAGTCCAATCCTTATTGGGTACTATGATGATAGGTGACCCATAAGATGAAGTGCTTGGTTGAATTACTCCCAGCTCCAAAAGGTGTTGCAACTATTTATTCACTTTGTTTGCTTCCAACATAGACTATCTATACAACCCAATATTTGGTAATGAGGATTTAGGAAACAATTGTATCTCATGCTCCATGTATCTCTTAGGTGGAATCTCTTTAGGGTATTGGAACAATCCCCTATATGTCCGCAACAACTCCTCCAACTGTTGTTTTTTTCTCTTTTGTACATCCCTTTAGGGATGCCTTTATTCTTAATGATTCCTCCCTTGGATAATTATCTCTTAAGAAAATAAATACATACTTCTTGCTAGAACTAATCAACTTGTTGGCTTGGTTAGCAATTACCAGAGATATCTTTGACTTTCCTTTTTCTGATTTGATGATGTAAGACTTCCCATCCTTGATCAAGAAATATTTGTTTGACCTCCACATGAAGATCACATCCCTTATATACATTTAGGGGATTCCAAATACTACACCACAAACATCAAAGGGTATTAAATATAATTCCAATTCATCAATTAAATATGCACTTATAGAAAACTTGATCTTACACTTTAGTGACTTTGATCTCTGCATCCTTATTCACCCATCCTAATGGGTATGGGCTTAGATGACCATGAAATCACAATCCAAGGTTGCTGCCCAAATCATCTCCTATGAGGTTGGCTTGTGAACTAAAACCGAATAGAGCATCTACCTTGGTCTTTTTGACCTGTATCTTAATATGGAAGAGTTTTGTCCTTTCCTTCTCTTCCTTGTGATGAAGGCTATTATTGATGATCAGATTGGTTACAATCAAAACAACAACCTCATGAGGATTAAATACCCCCCTACATTTTTATAGAGGTGGTACTTCTCTTTTGTGATATGAAATATTTATCTTGAATGTTCTGGAATTAACAATTAAAATGGGAAATACTAGACAACAAATCCCAATCTTTATTGCTTTTAAAATATAAAGACAAGATGAAAATATGTATTTACAAAGAAATATTCCTGAGAATAGGACTAGGAATCTTTCATAGACCGAAGTGAAATATATACATAATACTATATAGTAGTAAAAAAGCCATAACATGAAAACATAGAATTCCTCACATCCATCACCAATGATAATTTTAAGGATGAAAATTTATGTCAAAATGTAGAAACCTTGGCGAATCTTACTAGTCCTTAATATGAAAACTATAAAATGTTTGGCCATATTTTTGTAAAAATATTCAAATTTCTAAGGATTTTATATAGTTTCTATAAAATTTGGGCTATTTTTAAGGTAAAATAAAATTATTTTGTAGAATTTGGGCGAATCACTCTTAGAAAAAATGGAAATTGGCGAGTCCTTTTTTTGGAAAAAGCATGGAAAATTAGGCCATGGGAAAAAATTAGCCCCTAAAAATTTCCCTATCCATCACAACATAAATAAATTTGGTCACTTTCATAAGAAGGAAAAATAATAGTTCACAATTGAGAGAAATTTAAAAGAGTATTTCATTCATAACAAGAAATATTATGATGGATGCACTTCAAAAATCTCGTGCTCATAAACTCAGAGTTCAAGAAATCATTGAAATTACACCCCAAAATAGTTCTCTTGGGAGTTTCAAAAAATAATAATAGTCCGGTTACAATAAAATTAAAAGTTGGCATTTGTCCAAACAGACTGGGATTGGGCTCCTGTTGATCTGGAAAATCCTTAGATGCTAATTATTGTTTACTTCACATAAACATTTAACTTTATTTTGAAATAATAATGATCGTTTGACTGATTACATTTACTTATCTATCCAAATCCACTTTAATGATAAACAACTTGCAATATAATTGAGTGAAAATAGAACAACAATACCAAAATCACATACATAAGTTTGTTAACGGAGTTCATCCAATTTGGGCTACGTCTCCAGGCCCGCTTCCAATTGAGACCTCTTTATTAATGCTCAAATACTTGTGTTTTTACAATGACCTTTTTACAGGTTTCTCAAACTCAGAAATAGACTATGTCGTCGAATTCCTTGTGAAATTTTGAGAAAAAATGAGTATAAAATTCATATAATTCCATTAAGGAACCTCTTGGCATGCATTACGATGCTATCCCCAAGTCTTGATACCCTTCAACAAAAAATTCGAGACTAAACCCATACTCTGCAATGAAATAGCATAGGTCGTCCAAACCGTGGCCCAAACTTGGCGCTCAAATATATATGTGGAAAAATATATAATTTTGGCTCTGGATTTATCAAAAAGGGGGTTGATAAGTCTGGATAATGAAATGGAAAAAGGCCCTCTGTGCAAGATAACAATGGTGAGACAAATCTTGCTATAACACAGATGATACTGCCAAAATTTATGAAGAGAATGTTCAACCTGATGAGCCTCAAGAGGTTAATTCTAGTGTTACGATCCCTGTACATACTCCTACACCTATAAAAATTTGAGATATATACACGCCTCTTGTATTACCTCAAATACTCCATGATTTCCCTGCCAATTACTTCAAATATCTTCCCAGATTTGACGAAGAATATGGATACATCACTGCTGAAAAACATATTTAGGGTTTTGATAATTTTCTTGATCTGTTTGAGGTGGACGAAGATGATGTTTGCATTAGGATTTTTTCTTTGTCTTTGCAAAGTAGAGTTAAGAAATGGTATAAAGTATTCCAGCTGCAAGCATCAGTGATCTCAATCAGTTTGTGAAATTTTTCTTGGATCAATGGGTGATCAAGAGGAATCCCTTCCTCATTTTGGAAAAATATGATCACTTGAAAATATAGCCAGGAGAAACAGTGCAACAATCTTCAACCAGATTCAATCAAGTCTACCGTTCAATGCTGGTTGACATAAAACCTCCTCATGATTCAACTCTCTTACACTATCCAGATGCCTTTCATCAAGAAATGGCATTTCATTTGAGGGAAAGAAACACCACAACACTCAAAGAAATGCAAGATAGTGCAATAAGTGTGGAAACCCATTTGTTGATAAAAAGGTCAAAGTTGGAGGCAGAAGACAGAAAGAACAAAGAAAAGGAGCATTTGACATCATCAGAGGTGAATCTAGACATTATGACAAGTACAATGGAAGAAATGTTGCACATGACTATCATAAGATAAAAACTTGATGTTCAAAGACACCATGTTTCGTTAGTTGTAGAGCAAGAAAGGCTCATTGTTCCCAGGACTTTTGCAGCTCACCCTTGGTATCATAAACCAAAAAATGATTACTTTATGTATTCAATTCATAACCTGGTCAAATATGAGACTCAAACTCAACTTGTAGAGGAACAACCAGTTGATATGATGTGCATGTTTGATGACATTTCTTACCTGGATAATCTACCCAAGTATGATAAATATGATGATGATTATGTGGTTGAAATAGATGCTGACTGTTCAAAGCAACCAGTGGCATGCTTGTGGGAGAAGGAAGCTTAGTTATAGATCAAATATAACAATCATCCTTTGCACAACAATTATGACAACAATGTGTAAAATGCATAAAATATCAGAGTAAGTGGAAAGGCTTTACCCTTATGTTTCTCTTCCTTTCAATTTCTGAGAAAAAACTATAAGCAAGTTGACAATCATAGGGATGGAGAATGTTTTGATAAATATATTGAGGATGTCATTGAAGATATGGAATTTTTCCTTTATCCAAAATTGAAGTCCCTGAGTTGCATTGCTTTTCAAACAAAAGATGAATTAACGTAGTATAATTATGTACCATTAACCTTTAAATTATTTCAATTTTTGAAGAAGAATCTTGATCATGTCCTAAATGATAAGCACATAGAAAACTATGAAGTGTCATTGGAACCAATGCAACAATCATCCTAGTTCCTACATGATCCAATAGATGATGTGTTGGATGACTTGTGTTGTCCAAGTCATGTTTCATTTGCTAGTTATGGAATTAAAAGAGGTTATGATATATACATGATTAGGCAGTCTCTTTCATGGTCTGTTTCAGCAAGAGTCTCATTTCAAAGTTCAACAGAAAATTTTCAGCCATATCAGGAACTGTATAATGATGTAAAAAACATATGTGTCATACCCAATTCTGACCATAAATTTTCTGAAAGTCAAGGAATAGGTCGTGTCTTTCCCGATCCCATAACATACTGCATGGAAAAGTTTTTCAGCATAAATGATCAATCATGTTTTCAGGAGTGGCCATTACACTTTGCAATTTTGATTCTGTGGGAAAAAGGTCAAGTTGCTTTTTTGATTGTGCTAACAAGCAGTCAAGCAGTCCACTTGTTTCAACAACTACTAGGTTGGATTCATTGGAATTTTTGTATTATTTGATTCAACATGATTTTCAGTAGTATAGAGTAGGTAGCAGTGTACAAATAATCTCATCTCTTTGAGCATCCCTTTCAAAAAAAATTTCAATCTCAATTTCAAATTTTAGTCTTCAGTTTGATTTGGTTTCAATTGAAAGATTAGAACATGTACATGTTGCAAAATAAAGTTTTGGGATCAACCCAATAGATAAAGCATTGGTCGGCATGTTCAGAGTTCTATGGTTCTTGTCACCTCTTGAAAGAGCTTCCATCCCCAGGTGGAGCCTATGTTGGGGTCCTATAATCATAGGTGATTTGATTCTTCAACTATCTATTTGACATTGCTCTCGTGATGAAGACATATGACTTGCTGGGCTTGGTTGATTTCACTTCTCCCTCCATCCATTTCTCCTAATCCTTCACCACCTTGCTGCACCCTTCATTCCATTACACCATCCACTTCATCTTCCGCCCCGCTAAGTTCATCCCTACATGAAATGATGTTAGGTAACTAGGATTAAATTAACAAAAATAACTAGTTTAATAAATTATTAGATAACCTAGGATAACTAATAATAAAGATTAATTAGTTAGGTTAATAATTAGTAATTAGATTAGGGTAATTAGGTTAGAAGTTAGATTAGTGCACTAATAATTAATTTTAAATAAATAATTAATAGTTACTAAATAATCAATAAACAAAACATTATAAAAATTAAAAATTAAAACAAATTATAATAACGTAATAAAAGTTATACAAAAATCAATTAAAAAACAAAATTAAAACATTAATTAAAATAAAACAGTTTAAAAATTAAAAACAAATAAAACAAAACTTAAAACAATAATATAATATAATAAAATAAAACCTATATAAAACTATATAAAACATTATAAAACAATTAAAAAAATAAATAAAACACATAAAAGATAAAACAGGTAAAACGAAAATAAAACACGTAATAAACATTAAAATAAAACTAAATAATAAATAAAAACATAAAACATATAAAACAAAAACAAAAACATGCACA
>ML853102.1:15893-29861 GCA_009831015.1 Picea engelmannii | reverse complement strand
GAGGCCCAATTAAAATATGCAACCTTTAATAGTGGAATGGTTCTCCAGATCTTGCGATCTAGCCAATTTAATCGATGGGCTTTATGTTTTCTTGTGAATGCATCTCCTTTAGTTCAAACTTTCTCTTTTTGTATTTTCTCTTAGGTGGGACCAGTGTAAGATGTAAGCCGGTATAAACCAACTTGGCAACAAATAGGATTAAGTTTAACTACTAGAGAAGAGGCTGAGCTTGGGATAACCCACTACTCAAGCATGAAAACAACAATTTTATACCACAAGCCTAGTACTAATATGTTAACCATGTGTGAATCCAATTACCATCTGAGATACTAATTATCAGAAAGAAAATACATATGCGATAAGATAATGGAAAGAAAAATAATTCACCTACTCTAATAATCCATCACATAATAAAAAAATGATTCATATTCATCACTAAAGAAAAGAACTGTAAATCATTGCATCAGATAACTTAACAATAAATTTAATAGCTCTTACTCATTACAACATCCATTCATGAGACGAGATAGGAAATAGTTCTTCTCCACGTCCAATCACACATGCATTTGATGAAAATATAACTTGTCTCTGGTCCAGAAGGAATTCTCAGTTAAAGGTAGCTTCAAAATAATTCTTAACAAACCAGAAAAGAGAGTTTCTTACAACAACCATCGACCCTTAACTAATCGTTCAATGCTCTTATTTATAACATAAAATTAACTAAAAATAATGGCTAAAGTGCAGTTAAAAAAACAGAATTCGCCACGTGGCGTTCTCTCCTAACATTTTTCCAACAATCATCTCAAGATATTACTTTGAAAGGGTGAATTTTATCATACTCTGACCAACTAATGAATAGTTCCTCGCAGGTGTTAGCGTATGGGAACATGTGCTGTTCCATCGGGGCTGCGCAAATTTCCCCTTGTTTATAAAATTTTCCTCTATAGTGATGAGGATGGAGCGATCCAAAGTGATCCTCCTATTCTTAGTGGTCCTCTGGACAATAGCCTTCCTCCTTTGATCATAGGTGATCACATATATGTCGGTTACTTCATCCACATGTTCGGGAATTTGCTGATCTCCCCATGTGAGTGTATTTCCTAAACCTCAGATGGTGTACAATTGCTTGAGGTTAGGTTCTTGAACTTCCTCGTTATGTTCTGAAGGTTTGGGTTCTGTTATCCATTCATCGGGATTTTGGTCACCGATTAAAATAGAGGTGTCAAGGATGGACTCGACACTTACTTGTTCATCGGCCATTGAAATGCTGACTTCCTGCTGCGGTGCTCCTTTATTTGTCTTGTCCAACCTCGGTTGGTATTTCAGACTGCCCGCTTGAGACTCTGGTGCATCAAGATTTTCTGTGTCTAAGGCATCCTCAACTTATTTTTCTTTCTGTGGAACCTCCTTGATTTAGACCTCAGGGACAAGAGAAGATGTCTTATCAGGTCCCTTTTCTTCTTGGATATGCACAGGGGTCCCGAGAGATACCTTTGGGCTCTCATCATCATCATATCTCTTTATAAACTTGCTCAAGGGGTTTGATATGTCGGTTTCCACTGATACCTAAAATATTTCTGGTTGAGTTGCCACACCTGTCAGTGATCCATCCAGTGGTGTCGTGAATTCAAGTTCATCCAATCCAGAAATTCCATCAATATCTATAAATTCGGGGCCGCTTGTTCCCACCTGGCTTCTCTCTGGGTTATCGACAGGGGATCCTATCGTTTCTCATAGGTTTGGGTCATCTTGTAGCTAATCAAGCACTTGCTATGCCCATTCTAACATGAGTAGTCCCCTTTCCCACGTGTCCTATGCCAAATGGATATCTCTGCCTTGCATTGGGGCTATCAAGGGGGCTTCGACTGCTTCGGCTACTTTAGATGCTATCCTTTCTTCTCTTGCCCTGAGAGCTCTTTGCGCCAATTGTTTGAGGGTCTCCATTTGTTCATCTAGGCTCATGGATTTGAACTTGGTCATTCTAGGATCAACCATCCTTGACACAACTTCATCCCAATCCCGAGTGTTTTCTATGAAGATATCATCTTTGACCCTGTCATGGGCGTATGACCAGCAGGACGAGACTTGAGATGCGTGCTTGAAAACTAGACCCTTTGGGTCGTGTTTGAAAAAATGGCCAATATGAAATCATAACTCCAATTGGATCAACCCTTCCTTCTTGGATTTAGCTGTGTCTTTTACCATGTAGAAACCTATATGGAATCCATAAGGTATGAATTCCCGCTTCTTATCTTTTAACAGAGTAGCATTGTAACCTTGCAGGATGGTCTGGTAGCAGATTTCCCCTACTACTATTCGATCAGGGACATACACCGGTAACAGGTGTGGTGCTCTGGTGGCTCCGAAAACCTTGATGTAGGTATCACACTCATCCTGATACCAGTGACCAACCTTTGATATCATCTTTTTGGCAGCAGGTGACAGTCTTGGACACTCTTTCTTGAAAAGCATAAAATGAATACGCACGATAAATTGACCGCAGATGAGAGAGTATGATTTCTTGTACTTGTTCTCCCACAAGATGCCGAAGTATACATGGACCGGTATTTTTGAGGAGTGCCAGCTCAAGTTCATTCTGGCAAAGGCATTTCAGGCATAGATGACGTCCAATAAATAGGAATCCATGTAGAAGGACGAAGTCTCTCCTTCTTTCGGCATTTGAGCTTGTTATATGCAAGTTCTCAACTTTTTGGAGATGATGGCACCCCATTTAAAACCTCTTCAGGAAATAGCTACAGTATAAGAAAGAGGCATCCAAGCCTCTGAAATCCTGGAGCAATATTTCTCCTCATGCAACCGGTAGAGGAGGGCCATTAGGTAGATGTATGACTCCATTAGGTTGGCCGTCGGGTACCATCCAAAGGTCTGATTAGTGTAATTTTTATCCTCTCTCCACCACGAAGACATTACCCAACTGGTGTCACATTTCTCATAGAAGTTTACAACAAAATCAGTGTTAAGCCTCTCCTCTGGGTCTCTGAGCTTGTAGTAATTTTGCACCTCCATTATAAGGAAAGCCCCGACACACTTGCCATTGTCGTCATTAATCAAACATATTTGTGTGTCCATGTGGTCGATAAGCCACTTCATAAGTTCTAAGAAGGGGAAAAATGGAGTTCTACTCGCTACCATGTGGAGGTATGCTCTTTGGATATTTGGAAAGACTTCATCGTCGAGCTTTCTCGTATCAGGGTTGCTGTGTAGAGCATATTCGGGAAATTATTCCCGCTTGATCTTCTTGAAAAGTTCTCCCCATTGTGGGAGTACTTCCTTGGTCCCTATTCTTTCCTCTGTGCCTCCAAAGGCCAGAGGCCGAGTGAAAATATTCTTCGTGGATGTTCTGATGAATGGTTTTGGTTTTGGGGAAAATTCCAATTGTTTCACGACCGCTAGGGAAGAGCCTTCTCCCACCCTTGGTTCCTTTCGCTTTGGCTCCCTTGGCGATCGCCTAGTGTTTTGTTTTATTGGAGGCATCATTCCTGCACTCGAAATTAATCCTTTAGGCATGCATACAGAGTTACATTGGATAAAATGCATGCAGTCAAGCATAAAAACCCACAGAATGGTACATACCTGTGACGCTTGATAAACCTGTCATTTAATACTCACGGGATCTTGGAAGCCTTTTTTCCGAATTGCTCGTCTCACTCCTTTGGGTGATCTGAACTTCTTTGCGCACGATGATCTTGTTACAAACAACTCGAAAGGAATTTAAACAGGGAATAACCTATCGTGTTGCATCAACCAATTAACTTGGGTTATGAGTGGAAATAAAACAGAATCTGCCATCGAATCCCTACAATTCAATTCATCATAGGTTGACGACGGAGGCACGGAGGGTGGTGTGCCCTATCAACAATTTCAAACGACCGATTTGATCCATGCACGAATTAATAACTAATGCGAGATTTGGAATTAATTAGTCCTTTAAATTCTTCGGATCCAACGCATCTTAGCGCTAAAACGTCCCATCGCGTTGCTTTCTTAGTGGGTAGATCGGGGATCAGTGATACGTGGTAAATGTTCTTGTTGGTATTCTCCTGAGAAGAACTTCTGACGCCGATTAATTTTGTTGTACAATGCTGACTTGGCAAGACTGATTTGGGGTGCGACTTGGGCCTTGGGAACCAATAACGACTCAGGGAAAAATTAGATCATATGTTTGACCACTCTGGCAACGAAATATGGTGGATGAGGACAGGTGGTTTGAGTTATGTATATCAATCGGTGTCGGGGGTTTCAACAAGATGCATGTGCTAAAACAAACCTGGGATCGCTGATGCTAAAAGGTATCCGGGGTCAATGATCGTGGATCAACTTATCACGTTCTCTATGGGATAGCTTTTTAAAAATCATCGATGCCAAAAGGTATCGGGGATCAACTATCATCAAATCCTTTATCTCTTCGTTAACGCTTACCCCTTTTTCCTTTTTTCGATGCCGAAGGGATCGGTCATCGACGATATCCTTGTGTGATTCCTGTTGCAAAAGAACAAATTTGTTTTGCCGACGCTGATGAGGATCGATGCTCAACGACTACAGTTTTCTCGAGTGATTTTATTTCATCTTTAATTCTTCACGATGTCAAAACTTTGAGCATGTTGGGGAAATTTTTTGGACTGTCAATTATTTATTTAAATGCTAGTCTTTTAAGTTATGGTTTTTCACAGATCCAAACAAACTTTGAGAGACTTGAAAGAGAAACAAAATGATAAGCACAAGAAACATTTTTCATACTAAAGTAGAATTAGTCAGTGCAAAAGATCAAGTGGTACCCAAAAGTAAAATTTGACATAGAAGTTTTAGGGTGTGTTGAGTGCTCAATAAATGGAGACTTACTCGACGAAAGAAGAATCTCTGTTCCTCCTTTAGGCTCGGCTGATGCGAAATCAGGTGGAGAACTTAACTGGTTTTAAATCAGAGGTTCTTTTACCCTTGCATTTGAAATTCTCTAGTTAATGCTTCCGGGTCTGCCTGTGGGTTTTTTTTTTAACCTATTTTCCTCCTTCGTTTCCTGTAACATTGACTCATGCCTTCTTTTACAAAATTCTAGCAAAGAATTCACTGGCATGGAGCCTTTAGTTACCCTTACTCATTCTCTATGGTGTTGCTCCAATGCTAGCGAGCATCCATAGCCCTAACAGAGTCACCCCGACATCACAGACCTTGCTCCGCTGTACACGACCATCCATAGCCCTGACGGATATATATGCATACCCTCTCCCACTGTTCACTCATTTTGGTATAGTTAAATTTTATTTCGGCAGAATTCCCTGAGCGAGTGAGATAGGATGACGTCTGTTTAATTTGAAAAGTGAGATGGTTAATGTGAATCCTTTGCTAGATTTATCTTCGGGGTTCATGTAGTCCTTTTTAGCTTACCGACTTTCCCTTAGGTTTCACCAGACCACCAGGCAAACCTTTCTGCATTTCTCCAAAGTTGTTCATCTGCGCAGGTTAGATATAGGGCCCCTCAATGCTTCTTTGACTGTGAGAGATGAATTAGGAACGAAGTTAGCTATGTCGCATTATTTGAGGTCAACCATTGTCTTTCTAAACACAACCTTCAAAGTGCATAAATCAAAATAGCAAAAGAAAACAAAGGCGAAATCGCAATCGAGATAGATGAAACAAAATTATGAAACACGCACACGAAACATAAAATGAAACTCAACAACTTTTTTATTTTATTTTATTTTATTTTTATTTTTATTTTTATTTTTATGTTAACAAAAATATTGTTTTAGGGCTTGGCCGTTTACTCAGAGAGCATCAGGTTCCCCTCTTAGATTCTGTAATCGATAAGTGCCTGCCTCAATCTTCTCAGTCATCTGGAAAGGTCTGAGCCATAGATTCTGAAACTTAGAATGTTTTCCTTTAGGCTCATTTGCTCTGTCCCATCTTAGGACCAAGTCTCCTATTTCAAAGTTCTTCTCCTTAGCCTTATGTTTGTCAAACCATATTTTAATGATCTACTGGTGGGCTATGAATTTTGACTTGGATTTTTCTCTTTCTTATTCTAGCATGAGCAGGGTGTCTATTCTCTGTTGTAAGGTTGATGAAGGCTGTCCTCCAGAATCTTGGGCCAGTTGAAGAGATGGAAGATAAAGCCCTTTCGAGAGAATGGCTTCCTGTCCGTACACTAAAAAGTATGGGGAATTTCCTATAGCTTCCTTGGGTGTGACTCTATCTACCTATAAAGCGTTGTGGAGTAAATTATTCCAATTCCTTTGGTTATCCATAACCATTTTCTTCAATATCCTCACTAGGTTCTTATTAGTTGATTCTACCACTCCATTTCCCCATGGATAGTAATTTGCAGAGTATATAATTATGATTCCTTTGTCTAGTGCAAACTCTGTTAATAAGGTGGAAGAAAAGTAAGTTGGATTATCAAAAACTAGGACATAAGGGACACCAAACCTTGTGATCAACTGTTGTTCTATGAATTGGATTACCACCTTCTCATTTACATGGGTCAGAGGGATGGCCTTTGCCCATTTCGTGAAATAATTGGTGTCTGTAAGTATATACTTATGTTGTTTTGAAGAACTTGGTGTAATTTCTCCTATGATATCTAATCCCCATTGCTCAAAATTCCTAGAAACAATCATGGGTTGGAGTGGAACTACCGCTCTCTTCTCTCTCCCAACGCTTATTTGACAAGTCTTACAGTTTCTAGTGTAAGTGTGAGCATCCTTAAACAAAGTGGGCCAATATAACCAGCTTTCGGTATCTTATGAGCGGCGGTGTTTCCTGCAAAATGTCCACCAAAAAGGCCATCATGGAGTTCCTTCAAAACTTTTTCTGCATCTTCACGTTCGAGACATCTTAAGAGTACTCCGTCATAATTAACCCATAAGAGTACCGAATTTATGAGGCGGTATTGTGCTTATTTTAACCTGAGAGCTCTCCTTTCCCTAAGATTGAGATTTTCTGTGCAAGTCCCATGGTGCAAGAGATAAGTCAAATTATCATACCAAGACTCTGGTCCTGGGGAAATGTATGAAGCTTCACCACACCATAATTCCATTTCATTCTCCCATCCATAGTCTTCATTTACTTGGTCCTGGGCTTCAACTGCAAGTTTGCATAACCCTTTCCCTTTAACTAGTTTGGTAGGTTTTATATCTAGATCAAATCCTTGAACTACTGCCATCAAGTTCCCTCTTCTTTCCCCCATCTCTCGTTGAGTGAACAAGGATCAAACTGCAGGATGAGGTACAATTACTTTGGTATGGTTCTTAAGGATGTAAGATTTGAAGTGTTTTACTGCATTATATACCACACATGCATGTTTATCAATAGATGGATAATTAAGTTCAGATCCTTGGAGGTTAGTGCTCATGAACAACACCAGAGCCTTGTTGTTTTCATAATCCTTTTGAGTCAATACTGCAACTAACGATTGGTCAGGAAAGAAATATATATTAAAATTAGGACTTCGTAACATAGGGGGCTTGAGATATAATAGTTTTAATATTGCTGAAAGCATCCTTTCGTTCATCGTCCCACTTAAATTCAACATCTTTTTGGATCATATTTTGTAGTGGTTTGACAGTCTCGGCGAAATCAGGTGTGAATTTTCTTACAAAATTGATTTTCCCAAAGAAGGATTGCATTGTCTTTTTGTTGTGAGGTAACGAGATTTGAGTTATATCTTTGACTCGCTCAGGGTCTATGCGAATTCCAACTTGGGATATAATATGATCTAATAGCTTTCCTTCCTCCACACCAAAGATAGTTTTCTTAGGGTTTAAAGATATACCATATTTTATACACCTTTAGAAAATCTGGGTTAAGTGTTGGACGTGTTCCTCTCTGTTCTTTGAATACATAGTTATGTCATCCAGATAAACTACCACACATTTATTGATCAATCCTTGAAAATCTACATTAGTTTCCTTTTGGAAGGTTTCCCCTACGTTGATTAATCCAAAGGGCATATGTTTGTAAGCGAAAGCTTCCCACTTGGTTCGAAAGGTGGTTTTCAAACGATCTTCCTCTGAAACTAGAACTTGGTTGTAACCCGAGAAACCGTCTAGTAGAGAGAAAATATGAGAACCGGACATGGTCTGCAAGAGTTTCTCCATTGGTGGGATTGGGTAGTTGTCCTTTTCTGAAGCTCTGTTGAGGTTCCTAAAATCTATGCATAAGAGGATTTCTCCAGACTTTTTCCTCATCAGAACCAAATTTGCTACCCATGCAAAATGTCTTACCTGGGAGATAATTTTGGCATCTAAAGGTTTCTTCAACTCCTGACACATGAGAGGTTCCAGGGATGGATGATACTTCCAGAGATTCTATTGGAAGTGTTTCACTTCAGGTTTTAATGGTATAATGTGTTGAATGATACGGATATCATAAGTTTTCAGAACTCGGTAGGACCAAGCAAAGACATCTTGATATTGTCTAAACATTTTGAGATAAACTTTCCTTTCCTCTTTAGATATAGTCTTGCCAAGATATATATTTTTTGGGTTTTCCAGGGTTCCGATATTTAAAGTTTCATGCATGGGATATGAACTACCGGTCTTCGCATTTTTGGGCCCCTTAAATTGTTCTTTTAGGTCAAAAATATTTTCTAAATTATCTATCCCCTTCGGGATTGTGTGAGACTTCGATTTGTCAGTTGGTTGACCTATCCGAGGATCAATTTCCATTGATTGTTCTTGGAATACTTCATTGGCAATATCTAAGTTCTTAAAATTATCTTGGTTAGTTAGAAAGTTTATGATATGTTCATCCCCTTCAAAGACTTTCCAATTAGAAATGTTGTTAGGCACTGATGGTTTGTAGAGTAGCTCCATAGTGAACTGAGAGGCTTCATAATCTTCTAAAGGTTATAGTCTTGAAGTAGCTGTGGCTAGGGAATCAACAAGGATGTTCTTTTCTCTGGGGATCATTGTAATATTGAAAGCTTCAAAATGCTCTATTAACCTATGCACTCCATGTTGATAATTATTTAGGTGTGGGGAATTGCAATGCATAGTATTCCTTACTTGTCTAACGATAATCTCTGAGTCTCCGAAAACATTCAATTCTTTGACGTCTAAGTCTATGGATTTCTTTAACCCTTGTAATAGGGCTTCATACTTGAGAATGTTGTTTTTGCACTCGAACTCAAGTCTATAGGATAAGAAATGACATTTACCTTTTGGATCAATGAGAATGCACCTTGCCCCAGATCCTTCCCGTGATTTAGATCCATCAAAGTATATGGTCCAAATTTGTGAGAGAAAGTTAACCATTTCTTCCTTCTTATTACTTTCTTGCTCTCCTATTTTTTGTCCGGTGATTTCTAACATAGGTTCTTGACAGAAGAGGGTTTCCCCTGTCGGTATCAACGATTTCTCTTGAAAAACCATTTTAGAATTTTGAGTAAGAGGGACATCAGATGAGAGAGGGGAGAAGTTTCCGAAGTAGGAATCACATGAATAATTGCCTAATAGAGGAAAATATTTCGATGAGGGTTCGTTCAAGGTTTCTAGGTCAGTGACAATATGTTTTAGATACCTTTCCCTATCAATTCTGATCATATTCTTGTATCCATTCAATGATAGCCAAAGGTGTTCCCAGTCTGTGCTAAAGTATCCATTTAACTTCTTAGACCAATATCATCTTAATAAAAATCCATAAGCTTCTGGGATATCTACTACAATGATGTCAATCACTTGCAAAAACTTAGGATGCATGGCTATTTTGATCATTACATCTTTAAGTTCTCCCATGAACTTCACCTGGGTTTTGTCTAGTTGTATTACATGTTTATCGCTTTTGAGAGGAATGACATTTAATTTCTTGCAAACAAACAATGGAATAATGTTGGAAGATGCTCCCGAATCGACCAAACAATTGTGGAGGTTCCTATTGAAAACTTCAAACGTTAAAAGGAATGGTGGGACAAAGGGTTTTCCCTTCTTATCTTTCGAGCATGTATTCATAGTTGGTTTATTTACTAGATCTGTGGAAGTTAGATTTCTTTGTTGTTCATTGATTGTCGTAGGGTTTTCAAATGATTTCAAATATTGTAGCAAGAATTCTTTTTGCTGAGGGATTCTACATATGTCCATAACTGATATATTAGCCTTCAACTTCTTCAAATATTCAACTACGTTGTACTCCATTTTGGGTGATTCTTGGGTATGGATGCTAATAGGGTTCTTACAGGGAGCTAAAGGTGCTTTCGGGTGATTAGGAGTCACTCTTCCTCTCGGAGTTTGGGTAGTAGTATGATCTTTTGAGACATGCGGACCATTACTTCGCATTTGCGCAACTGAGATCTCTACGGGTTGATGTAGGAGCATATCGCCACGTCAGCCAGCCAGCCATCCAACCACATCGAGCACACGCATTCAATGCTGAAGAGAGGCATAGCCCTCATCTTTTATTTTGAATTGAATGTAATTTAATGCTTAGGCTGTTGAGCCGTGAAGCTGTGACTTTGTGAAGGCGTAGAGTAGATCGACCTTTAATGTTTTGTAAGGCTGAGATCTAGATCAAGATGCTGGACTAGACAACCCATTCAATGTAATTGAATGGGGTAGGTAGATTGGGGGGAAGAGCTCGAAGAGCCCCCTCATGTAAAAAGATCTATTGTATCTCTTTAGTAGTGAGTAAATATAGCATAGAGAAGAGAGTGGAGTGAAGTGGGGATAGAAGAGAAGAGAGTTAGTGTGTGATAGTCTGCGAGTAGAGAGCAGAAGAGAAGGAGTCAAGACCTTGTTACAGGCTGTGCTCAGGAACACTTTGTAAATACAGGCATTTTCCATATTTAATATAAACACAAGAAGTTTTTCCTGCATGTATTCTGTGTTGAATGAATGTCTGTGAGTGTTCATATGTGCTATAGATGTATACTGTAGGTTTGCATTTGCAGGAGGGTGTCTAATTTCAGGTGAAGGTCTTTGAGGCTTCATACCAGGAGGGTGTGACAGAACGCTGCGGGTTCTGATAGCCGTGCACAGAGGTTGCACTTCTGAATTCTGTGGGTTTAGATGAAGACGTGTTGCGGCACAAGAAATGGAGTCAAAAACTCACGAGAAAGACCTCAAGGTTGCTGAACACCTTGGAGGCAAGGCTGTGTAGGAGAGACACAGTTGCAGACATAAGCTCTGCCAGGTGGGCATTGAGCAGGTGCAAGGAGTGCATAGAGGAAGAACTCTGCTGTGAGTTCAAATAGAACCAGAATCACTGAGGATTCTATGAAGCTCTGCCAGGTGGGCATTGAGTAGGTGCAAGGAGTGCACAGAGGACATAACTGTTGGATGTTCTGTGAGAAGATACTCTGCCAGGAGGCATTTGAGTCAGTGTGCAGACAGGCACAGGAGAAGAGAACTGTTTGAGTTCTGGTATTTGGAGGAAGAGTCCACTGAGGGATCTTCATAGGGTTGCTGAACACCCTGCAGACTCAACAAGAGGTTGCTTGAGGCAGAGGATAGCCAGGAGGGCATCCATATTTCTCCATCTACAGGAGAAAGGCAGAAGGATAAAATCCCTTAGGGTTCTGAGCATTTGAGAAGGTCAGGAGAGACAACACTGTGTGTGCGTGAAGACTCTGCAGAGGCGCATGAGTTAAAGAGTTCCTTGGGGGATTCGAAAGGAGCAAAGATCAGGAGGAACAACGTCGTGGAGAATGCAGGCAAAGCTCAAAGTGTGAGGAGTTTGCAGAGGAAAAAGAGGACAAAGGTTGAGGCCTTTGAGAATTGGAAATTCTTCCAAGTTCCGGAAGAAAGTGCAGAAGCTCAAGAGGGAGCACAGCAGCCGTCGGATCGACTGGAGAAAGAGATCTGGACCATTGGTTTCTACGTCCAGGAAGGAGCACAAGGAGTGCACATAAAGAAGGACAGATCTGAACCGTCAGATCTAGAGTGAAATACTCGACAACCGTCAGATCAGTTGGGAGCTGCATGAAGTTTAGCTTCGTGAACAGGATGGTGAAAGTCCCAGGAAAGATCTGAGCCATCCATTTGTGGAGACATGTGGCAGAGATTGAGTGCCCATCGGTATTCGAGCACATCAGAGTTCGGAATTTCACGAGTCCTGAAGATGAGGCGTCCGAGACATCAAAAGTGACAAAATTGTGAGAGGTGATTAGGACCGTCCATCATAGGAGGACACACGGAGGAGATCAGAGTATTCAGGAGATTTCCCGAAAGAGAATCGTCTGTCGGCATATCGGAAGTCGAGAGTCGGCAAAGTGAGTTGCTTGATATCGCGAGTGGTGAAACCGTGATAGAGGGAATCCTGATAAGGAGTATGGCTACGATCATATAAGAGGAGGTCACATGGACCATGGCATAGCCAGGCGGGGCTAAGGACAGAAGGGAACGCATCGACAAATCAGAGTTTGGGAGTTCGAGAGGACATGAACTCTCGACATCAGAAAAGAAGAAACTCTGAAACCCGAAATTAAATCAGGGAAAGGTCACAGGCGCGTGCAAAGGCCATGACAGAGAAAGGGCAGGACCTGTGGATCGGATTTTTAGCAGAAATTCTAGCAGGGAATCGAAGGAGCTAATTCGACTCGCATGAGATGATTGATCGATCCTGAGAGTGGGTGTAGAGGTGGTAGTTTGCATCTGTGTCACAGGTGGTTCTTGAAACTAAAATAGGTCATCGGAAGGCATAATTAGGTCATGATCCCATATCAACATGGCTGTATCTTCTGGTGGATCAATCTCTTCTTGATCAATGAAATTTATAGCTGAACTTCTTGGTTGTTCGGTTAGGGAAACCTCATCTAGAAACCGGTTGGCTATTAAATTCATGCAATGCACCCATTGTGTTAAGCCCTAATATTGGCTCATTACCACTTAATTGGGGCATATTAGATTAGTAATGTTATTTTATTTATGTCGGATTTAGGCCATTAGTTGTAATTTAGATTAGTAATGTTATTTTACTTATGTCAGCTTTAGGCCATTAAACCTCCTAGTCTCCTATATATACCAAGGAGACATTTTCATTTTGAATCATCTTGGACTTGAACATTTAAGTGGGGTAAAAGGAGGTTGCCCCCTTGAAGAGGCTTATTATCTGAATTTATCTCTTTTTCAAGGCGTTGAGTACTTTTTTTGAGGTTTTTCTATGCTATATTGATGTTTGGTTCTTAACATATGGTATCAGAGCTCAAGGTCTTGGGGTTTCGCTGCTACATCTGAGACACCGTGGCGTTTTCGCTATAACTTTTTTTATACAAAGTTTCAGAAGGAGCGGCTTGGAGGGTATTTAGAAGACATATCAAGGTACGTTGGGTTAAAAATTCAGCTCCTGATGCATTTTACTTTCCGAGATACATCTTGTACAAGATCGGGTTCTGGAATCATCCTGAAATGAGTCATTGTGGAATTTTCGCTATAAAAATTTTTCTGTGACGTTTCAGACCCTGAAATTTAGAGTCCATTTACATAAATTAGAATTGTAGCTGTGGTAAAAATTTCAGCTTCTGTTTCATCTTAAATTTGTAGATACACCCTGTGTAAGATAGGGTATTTGACTAGTCCTATTGACTAGTCTCAAGAAGGTGTTCCGGGTAAAACAATCATAACTTCTTGCTAGAGTATCCCAATTGCGTGGGACCGGTTGCATTGGATCGTGGAAAGTCTGTAGTATTTTGGGTGCGAGTTTCAGAATTTTATATCAATTATTTTGTGCGGGGAATACTATACAAGTGAGATCTCCTGGAAAGGCCAAAAATCGGCAAGTTGTGGGGAAGTTACCGTAAATTCCAATTGGCACATCCAATTTTGATCAGACCTGTGGCATTACAGAGAAGACATATCAAAGAAATACATAAAGGAAAGTTTCATACCCAGAAGGGATGAAACTTGGGAGATACAATAGAAGAAATATTGTCTAACATAACCACCTCAAAATCAAGGTTCAAAAGTGATACTCGGCCAACATGCCACCCAAAAAGGGGACTTCTACACCAAATAAGCCTCC
>ML853102.1:0-10587 GCA_009831015.1 Picea engelmannii | reverse complement strand
ATTAAACCTCCTAGTCTCCTATATATACCAAGGAGACATTTTCATTTTGAATCATCTTGGACTTGAACATTTAAGTGGGGTAAAAGGAGGTTTCCCCCTCGAAGAGGCTTATTATCTGAATTTATCTCTTTTTCAAGGCGTTGAGTACTTTTTCTGAGGTTTTTCTATGCTATATTGATGTTTGGTTCTTAACACATTGAGGGAAGTCTCTTTCAAAGTGATTTTATTGATGATAGGTATATAAAGAATGAGATGCCACATTTCCTAGATCGATATTTAAGTTTTCTGGGGGAGGTTAAATTGCTTTGAACAATGGTTTCCTTTTAAAGAAAGGCTTATAGGGCATTTGTCCTTGGTTTCCATCCCCTGCACTTCTTTTCATGTCTATGATCTCATTCGATAATTTCTTAACCATGCGTTGTAGATATTCTATGTCTCCATTACCCTTGTCGGGAGTCTGTTCTGCTTGTTTCCCTGGCGGTCTAGTCAAAAGGAGTTCTCTCCTGGGAAGAGGTTGAACTTCTTTCTTAACTAAAGAGACCTGGCCTTCTTTACACCCTTTCATATGGAATTCTATCATTTTGGCTTCTTCAAAATTCTCAACTAAGGTTCGTTTGGAAACCCTCTTCACAAACATGGAAATAGAAGCTGGGAGCACATTAGCATATACTTCGATTTGCAGCTCCTGAGTTAGTTTAGCTTCATGTTGGAATTTGTTCAAAATAGTTGTGAATATTTGATTGAAATCTTTAACCTTCTCCTTTGAACTCATGGTGGCTGTGAACAATTCATCCATCAAAGCTCCTGTAGTGGTTTCTTCGACAAATTTATCTAAAAAATCCTTTTGAAACTTTGTCCAACTAGTTATGGATCCTACAGGTAGGTTCAAATACCATGTGGAGGCTGAGTTCTAAAACATGTAGGGGAACAACCTACAAACTACATCTTCATGTTTGACATTCATAAGTTTGATCGTTAGTATAAATTTCTTGATATGATCTTCATGCAATCCTGAAGTCTTGGGATCAAACTTAGGAATTAACTTATCTGGATGTCGAGGAAGGTTATGGACTGGTCTCGGGAGAGCCAAAGTGTGTCTGGCCAACCAGGGTTGATTATTCCATGGTGGGTTTCCCCTTTCTTCATTATGGTTGTTGTTGTCTTCCATATCTTCAGATTTTGAGTTAAACTCCTCTTCTTCTGAAAAATCATCTGGTTTAGAGACATTGCCGACTCGCGTTTCAGGGATCAGATTAAGAGGATGTTAGATTTCGATGATATCGAAATCTATTAGGTCGTCTACTATGTGCACAAAAACTTCGTCAGGAGTATTGACCACTGGTCTACTTATTTTTTGTCTTCGAGGAAGTATTAGAGCTAAAGACAACGCACCGATATGTCAGGCATATTCTCTTATGATTCTTTTGAATTGATTTAATTCCTCGCGAGGGAGAGCATAAGGTATCTCAGGGAACAAGCGTTCTTCCTCGGGTTGAGTTGAGTTAATCATTTCAGGAGTACTCAACGTGTGTGGGCTGTCTTGGGAATGACTAGCCATACATGTGGGTTGTTTTGAATCTACATGATATCTGAAGTATTATATGAAATAGGTATTTAGCCATTCATTCTTTAGGCCCTCCTTCTAGCACCAATTCTGTTGATGGGTCCTAAATCCCTTTAGTTCAACAACAGGACCCAAATGCACCACTGAGGCCCAATTAGACTCTGCAGCGTTTAATAGTGGAATGGTTCTCTAGATCTTACGATCCGACCAATTTAATCGATGGGCTTTACGTTTTCTTGTGAAGGCGTCTCCTTCAGTTCATACTTTCTCTTTTTGTATTTTCTCTTAGGTGGAACTGGTATAAGATGTAAGCCAGTATAAACCAACTTGGAAACAAACAAGATTAATTTTAATTACTGGAGAAGAGGCTGAGCTTGGGATAACCCGCTACTCAAGAATGCAGACGACAATTTTATACCACAGGCCTAGTACTAATATGTTAACCATGTGAGAATCCAATTACTGTCTGAGATACTAATTATCAGGAAGAAAACACATATGCGATAATATAATGACAAGCAAAATAATTCACCTACTCTAATCATCCATCACATAATAACAAAACGATTCATATTCATCATTAAAGAAAAGAACTGTAAAGCATTGCATCATATAACTTAACAATATATTTAATATCTCTTACTCATTACAACATCCATTCATGAGACAAGATAGGAAACAATTCTTCTCCATGTCCAATCACACATGCATTTGATGAAAATATAACTTGTCTATGGTCTAGAAGGACTTCTCAATTAAAGGAAACTTCAAAATAATTCTTAACAAACCAGAAAAGAGAGTTTCTTGCAATAACCATTGACCCTTAACTAATCGGTCGATGCTCTTATTTATAACATAAAATTAACTAAAAATAATGGCTAAAGTGCATTTAAACAAAACATAATTCACCACATGGTGTTGTATCCTAACAATTTTCCAACAATCAACTCAAGATATTACTTTAAAAGGGTGAATTTTCTCATACTTCGACCAACTAATGAACAACTCCTCATAGGTGTTAGCATATGGGAACCTGTTCTGTTCCATCAGGGTTGTGTAAATTTCTCTGTGTTTATCAAATTTTCCTCTGTAGTGATGAGGATGGAGTGATGAAAAGTGATCCTCCTCTTCTTAGTGGTCCTCTGGATGATAGCCTTCCTCCTTTGATCATAGGCGATCACATATATGTCATCTACTTCGTCCACAGGTTCGAGAATTTACTGATCTCCCCATGTGACTATATTTCCTAGACCTCCGATGGTGTACACTTGTTCGAGGTTAGGTTCTTGAACTTCCTCGTTATGTTCTGAAGGCCCGACTTCTGTTTTCCATTCATCGGGATTTTGGGCACCGATTAAAATAGAGGTGTCAGGGATGGAATTGACACTTACTTGTTCACCGACCGTTGAAATGTCGACTTTTTGCTGCGGTGCTCCTTTATCTGGATCGTCCTACCCTGACTGGTCTTTTAGAATTTCCACTTGAGAATTTGAAGCATTGGGATTTTTTGTGTCTAAGACATCCTCAACTTCTTTTTTTTTCTATGGAACCTCCTTGATTTGGACCTCTGGGATAGGAGAATATGTCTTCTCAGGTCCATTTTCTTCTTCGATATGAATAGGGGTCCCAAGAGATACCTCTAGGCTCTCATCATCATCATATATCTTTATAAAATTGCTCAAGGGGTTTGATGTGTTGGTTTCCACTAATACCCAAACTATTTCTGGCTGATTCGCCACACTTGCCGGCGATCCAGCCGATGGCATCGTTAATTCAAGGTCATCCAATCTGGAAATTCCATCAATATATATAAATTCAGGGATGCTTGTTCCCAACTGGCTTCTCTCTGGGTTATCGATAGGGGATCCTGTTGTTTCTGATAGGTCTGGGTCATATTGTAGCTGATCAAGCACCCGATGCACCCATTCTAACATGAGCAGTCCCCTTTCCTACACGTCCTATGCCAAATGGATATCTCTACCTTGTGTTGGGGATATCAAGGGGACTTCGGCTACTTCGGCTGCTTCAAATGCTATCCTTTCTTCTCTTTCCCTGAGAGCTCCTTGAGTTGATTGTTCGAGGGTAACTGCTTGTTAATCTAGGCTCATGGATTTGAACCTAGTCATTATAGGATTGACCATCCTTGACACAACTTTATCGAAATCTTGAGCGTTTTTCGTGAAGATCTCATTTTCGAACCTATCATGGGCGTATGTCCAGCAAGGTGATACTTGAGATGCTTGCTTAAAAACTAGACCCTTTGGGTCGTGTTTGTGAAAATAGCCAGTCTAAAATCAGAACTCCAATTGGCTCAACCCTTGCTTCTTGGCTTGAGCTGTGTCTTTTACCATGTAGAAACCTATATGGAATCCATAATTTACAAATGCTCACTTCTTATCTTTTACCAGAGTAGCGTTGTAACCTTGAACGATGGTCAGGTAGCAGATTTTCCCTACTACTAATCGATCAGGGACATACATCGGTAACAAGTGTGGTGCTTCGGTGGCTCTGAAAACCTTGATGTAGGTATCATGCTGATCTAGATACTAGTAACCAACCTTTGATATCATCTTTTTGGCTGTAACCGACAGTCTTGGACACTCTTTCTTGAAAAGAATAAAATGAATATGCACAATAAATTGATCGCAGATGAGAGAGTATGATTTCTTGTACCTGCTCTCCCAAAATATGCCGAAGTATACATGGACCGGGAGTTTTGAGGAGTGTCAGCTCAAGTTCATTCCGGCGAAGGAATTTCGGGCAAAAATGACGTCCAATAAATAGGAAGCCATGTAGAAGGTGGGAGTCTCTCCTTCTTTCAACGTCTGAGCTTGTTGTATGCAAGTGCTTAGCTGTTTGGAGATGATGGCACCCCAATTAAAACATCTTCTGGAAATAGCTATAGTATAAGAAAGAGGCATCCAAGCCTCTGAAAACCTAGAGCAATCTTTCTCCCCATGCAACCGGTAGAGGAGGGCCATTAGGTAGATGTACGACTACCTTAGGTTGGCCACCGGGTACCATCTAGAGGTCCAATTAGTGTGATTTTTATCCTCTCTCCACCACGAATCCATTACCTGGATGGTGTCATGTTTCTCATAGAAGTTTACAACAAAATCGGTTTTAAGCCACTCCTCCAGGTCTCTAAGCTTGTAGTAATTTTGCACCTCCACCAGAAGGAAAGCCCCGACACACTCGCCATTGCCGTCATTAATCAAACATCTTTGTGTGTATGTGTGGCCGATAATCCACTTCAGGAGTTCTATGCAGGGGAAAACCAAAGTTCTGCTCGCTACCATGTGGAGGTATGCTCTTCGGATATTAGGAAAGACTTCATTATCGAGCTTTCTTGTATCAGGGATATTCGGGAAATTATTCCCACTTGATGTTCTTGAAAATATCTCCCCATTGTGGGAGTACTGCCTTGGTCCCTATGCTTGCCTCTGTGTCTCCAAACGCTGAAGGCTAAGGGAAAATCTTCTTGGTGGATGTTCTTATGACCGGTTCCGGTCTTGGGGAAAATTCCAACTGTTTCGTGGCCATTGGGGAAGAGCCTTCTCGCACCCCTGGTTCCTTTTTCTTTGGCTCCCTCGATGATCGCCTAGTGTTCGGATTTATTGGAGGCATCATTTCTGCACTCGAAATCAATCCTTTAGGCATGTGTATAGAGTAACATTGGATAAAATTCATGAAGTCAAGCATAAAAACCCACAGACTGGTACATACCTGTGATGCTGGCTAAACCTGTCGTTTAATACTCACGGGATCTTGGAAGCCTTTTTTCCGAATTGATCATCTCGCTCCTCTGGGTGATCTAAACTTCTTTGCACACGATGATATTGTTACAAACAGCTTGAAAGGAATTTAAACGCGGAAGAACCTATTGTGTCACATCAACCAATTAACTTAGGTTATGAGTGAAAATCAAACAAAATCTATCGCCTAATCCCTGCAATTCAATTCATCATAGGTTCATGGTGGAGGCGCGGAGGGTGGTGTTCCCTATCAACAATTTCAAATGGATGATCTGATCAATGCACGGATTAATAACTAATATGAGATTTGGAATTAATTAGTCCTTTAAATGCTTCAGATCCAACGTATCTTAGCGCTAAAACGTCCCATCACATCGCTTTCTTAGTGGGAAGATTAGGGATCGACAATATGTGGTGAATGTTATCGTTGGTATTCTCCTGATAAGAACTTTCGACATCGATTAATTTCTTCATATGGTGTTGACATGGAAAGACTGATTTGGGGTGCAACTTAGGCCTCGAGAACCAATAATGACTCAGGGAAAAATTGGATCATATGTTTGACCACTCTGGCAACGACAGATGGTGGATGAGGACAGGTGGTTTGAGTTATGTATCTCAATCAGAGTCAGGGGTTTCAACAAGATACGTGTGTTAAAAAAACCCTGGGATCGTTGATGCCGAAAGGTATCGAGGGTCGGTGATCGGGGATCAACTTATCACGTTCTCTACGGGACAACTTTATAAAACTCACCGATGTCGAAATATATCAGGGATCGAATATTGATGAAGCCTTTATCTCTTCGTTAATGCTTACTCCTTTAGCCTTTTACCGATGCCGAATGGATTGGTCATCGGTGATATCCTTGTGTGATTCCTGTCATGAAAGAACAACTTCCTTTTTCCGATGCTGATGAGGATCGATGCTCGACGACTGCAGTTTTCTCAAGTGATTTTATTTCATCTTTAATTCTTGTTGATGCTAAATCTTTGAGCGTGTCAGGGAAAAGTTTTGGACTGCCGATTCTTTATTTAAATGTTAGTGTTTTAAGTTATGGGTTTTCACAAATTCAAACAAACTTTGAGAGAATTAAAAGAGAAACAAAATGTTAATCACATGCAACATTTTTCATACCAAAGTCGAATTAGTCAGTGGAAAAGATCAAGTGGTACCCAAAAGTAAAATTTGACATAGAATTTTTAGGGTGTGTTGAGTGCTCAACACTTCCCTCATTCGAGATGAAAAATCCATTGTTGAATGGTGTTCTTCAGTAATGGGAGAGGGAACAATAACCCATGAAGACCATTCACCCAGGAAAGGACATGTACATAGATATTTTTGGGAGGTGGTTGATGTATATCAATTATAGTGGTACAAATGAAAATTAATCCATGGCACTCATGAATTCCATTCAGTTCGAACATTAGACAATGCAATAGTTGAAATGTGGATGAGAAAAATCTCTTGTTTATGTGGTGCATGTATTAGTAACAAATAGTATGATTGTGAATCTATAGACTGGGACCGATCAAATATTTCATCAGATTATGATAACATATCATATCTCGTACTGCCAGATTTGGTGAAACCTTCTATTAAATTTTGAATAACTAACATCAATATTTTATTCTTTTTTCATTTAGTGGACTCATGTGTTGGCATTCCATTTTTTACAGGGAACATATACGTAGTGGTTTCCCCAATAGGTAATGAATGGGACACTAACTATTGGATGACACATTTCTTAGAGGGAAAGTAGACCCTCATGTGATCAGTAACAAACTCTGAATGCATTGAATTTATGATTGGGTTGATGGTTATTAAAGTAGAATATCTGACATAGGATGAAATAACATGAAATAAAGGTGGTTATGTATTTCAAGATTATAGACTAGTTGAAGCTGTATATCAATTTATGAACTTGGTTGTTGGTACAAATTTCCAAACAAAAATAATTCCAAGTAAGAACTCATCGAAGGTATGATACTTCTTTCCATACTCTTAGCACAAGAAGTTAATAGGGACCATCAATATTACAAGTGATCCTAATGGTCTACTTGAATGACCATAGGTATATAAAATGAATAATTGAACAAATATTTCATATTTATGAATGATCGAAATTTTGGCTTCATTTTACGATTGTTATGATATTCTTGTATTTTGTGGTTCCTTTTTGTTATTAGGGAACTATGTTTAACCTTCCCTTTCCTATCCTTGCCTTTCCTAGCCTTTCCTTGAATTTACCTACCTTGTCTTGGATTGGATTGGCTTTCCTTTCCTTCCTAGCCTTGCCTTGCATTTCCCTACCTTATCTTAGATTGACTTTCCTTTCTTTTCCTTACCATGCCTTGCCTTGACTTTCCCTACCTTTCCTTTCCTTTCCTTGCCATGTCTTACCTTTCCTTTCATTGCCTTACTTTTCCTTTCCTTTCCTTACCTTTTTTTTCTTTTCCATGTCTTACCTTGCCTTGCCTTACCTTTTATTTCCTTTCTTTCCTAGCCTTACCTTTCCTTTCCCTACCTTGTCTTTCCTTTCCTTTCCTTGCCTTTCCATGTATTTCCTTGCATTACCTTGCCTTAACTTTCCTTACCATGTCTTACCTTTACTTTCCTTTACATGCCTTTCCTTTCCATTCCCTTTCCTTGCCATGTATTACCTTACCTTTCCTTTACATGTATTACCTTGCTTTGCCATGTATTACCTCACATTACTCTATCCAAAATGAAGCATGGTTCATTACAATGTCAATCACAACATGCTACAAGGGTTTCCTAATACCATGCCTCACCTTGCCTTGCCTTTCCATTCCATGCCATGCCATGCCTTGGCTTTCCATGCCATTCCATGCCTTGCCATTCCATTCCATGCCTTGCCATGCCATGCCATACCTTGCCTTTCCATTCCATGCCTTGCCTTGCCTTTCCACGCCATGCCTTTTCTTTCCATGCCATGACTTGCCTTTCCATGCCATGCCTTTCCTTGCCATTCCATTCCTTGCCTTGATATCCCATGCCTTTCCTTTCCTTGAATTTCCATACCATGTCTTGCCTTTCCTTTCCATGCCTTGCATTTCCTTTCCATGCCTCACATTTCCTTTCCTTTCCTTTCCATACCTAGACCTAGACCTTTCCTTTCCATTCCTTTCCTTGCCTTTCCATGTCTAGACTTTTCTTGCCTTGCATTGCCCTACCTTTCCTTGAATTTCCATGCCATGCCTTGAGTTTCCTTTCCATGTCATTCCTTGCCTTGCCTTACCTTTCCATGCCATGCCTTTCTTTCCATGCCATGAAATTCCATTCCATGCCTTACATTGACTTGTGTTGCATTACCTTTCCTTGACTTGACTTGCCTTTCCATGCCATGCCATACCATGCCTTTCCATGCCATACCATTCCATTCTTTGCCATTCCATGCCATCCCATTCCATTCTTTTCCATGCCATGCCATTCCATTCCATGCCATGCCATGCTTTTCCATGCCATGCATTTCCTTTCCATCCCTTTCCTTGCCATACAATGTCATGCCTTGCATTTCCTTGCCATCCCTTTCCTTGCGATACAATGCCATGCATTTCATTGACTTTCATTTCATTTCCTTTCCTTGCCTTGCCTTATATTTCCATGCCATTCCATGCCATGCCTTGTATTTCCATGCCTTGCCTTTTATTTCCATAACATGTTATGCCATGCCTTCATTGCCTTGCCTTGCCTTAACATGCCATGCCTTACATTGTCTTGCCTTGCCATGCCATTCCATGCATTTCCATTCCATGCCATTCCATGCATTTCCATGCCATGCCTTGCCTTGACATGCTATTCATTTCCAAGCCATGCCTTACATTACCTTGCATTGCATTTCCTTACCTTGCATTTCCATGCCATGTTTTTCATTTCCATTCCATTCCATGCCGTACCTTGTCTGCCATCGATTTCCTTTCCTTTTCATGCCATGGATTTCCTTTCCATGCCATGCCTTGCATTGCATTTCCTTTCCTTTCCTTGCCTTTATTTTCCATGTCTATAATTGCCTTGCCCTACCCTTTCCTTGCCTTGCATTTCCCTGCCTTTCCTTGACTTGACATGCTCTGCCTTACCTTGCATTGTCTTTTCTTTCCTTTCCATTCCATTCCATGCCATGTCTTTCCTTGCCATGCCATGCCTTGAATTGGAATTCCATACCTTTCCTTTCCATTCCATTCCTTGCCTTTCCATGCCATGCCATGCCTTGCCTTTCCATGCCATGCCATGCCTTGCCTTTCCTTGCCATGCCATTCCACGCATTGCATTACCTTGTGTTGCATTGCCTTTTCTTGTGTTGCATTTCCTTTCCTTCCATTGCATTTCCTTGACTTTCATTTCCTTTCCTTGCCTTGCCTTACCATGCCATGCCATTCCTTACCTTGCCTTACCATGCCATTCCATGCCTTTACTTTCCATGCCATGCCTTGCATTGTATTTCCTTGTCTTTCCAAGACTTACCTTGCATTATCTTTCCTTGTCTTTCCATGCCCATCCTTGTCTTGCCTAGACTAACCTTATGTTGGACATATGGGCTGACCCTTGTTCTACCTTAGTTCTCCAACAAAACCATTTTCACCATTGTCCCTTCTGGTAAACTAGAAGGCTACACCATGCACATAATGCACAACGCAGTCTCACCTGAGATGGTTTATGGGTGACTACAGGACAAAAGTGACTGCAGTCATGGAGGGGACTGGGGTTGTTATTCTTACTTCTATTTCCACTTATCCATGCATTCTATCATACCATTCATTAGAACTACTAATTCATGCATTCATAATGTTCATTCTTCATAGATATTTCTAGTGCACACTGTAATTTAAACCATTCATTCATCTATCTAATCATTCAACCATAACTGTATAAATAATAAAACATTTAGACACATTGCAACACAATATTTTAACCATGGTTCAACCCCCCCGGGAATACACCCACAAAGATCTTCTTTTATTTTTTCTTCTTCATTAGAATTGGCACTGTGCACATTACATCATAGTAGAGAGTAATGAGGCAGACCAGGATCACACCAAGATCCATAGATTGTGACCTGAACCTTATTTACATCTCCATATTGACTCCGTCTAAGATCCACAACTCTCAACCATACAAAATTCAAACTCAAAAAGGTTCTCCAAGTATTTTCTTCATGCCATAAGTCCTACAAATATCTCACACAAAAATCAGAAATTGCATCGGATAGGATAGTATATCTCAAGATACCTTAGACCTATTCTATTTAT
>WSFP011379276.1:0-29865 GCA_009831015.1 Picea engelmannii | reverse complement strand
AGATTCTGATGATACAAGGTTTGAAACTTCTCCATCTCTTTCCTAGTTTTTACTACTTCTTCTTCGAGGGCTTCAGATCTTGTCCTCTTTTCTGATAGCTGATGTTTCCGAATATCCTCGATTTTCCTTGCCTTTTCTAATTCCACTTTTAGCAGGGCAAAGTCTTCATCACGCTGTTTACTTTCTTTCTCAAACTGTATCAACAATTGTTTTTACTTTCTGTTCTTGATTCTTAGTCTGTCAATCTCTTCTAGTGCACTGATCAATTCTCCTTCCATATCAACCACAACTTATTCATCATTCTCATCACTGCCTATGATTTCAATATCATAATCCTCTTTGGCCATAAGCATTAAGTCACTTACTTTATCTTCACATGAAGAATCAATATCGGTGTCTTCTGAGGAGTCATCATTGTTTGCACATAAACTTTTCTTCTTATCAAATCTTCTTGATTTGAGCTTCTCTTCATCTTCAGAGTTTTGATCATGTTTCTTGTGTGGACATTTATTTGCAAAATGACCTATATTACCATAGTTGAAACAATTGAAGGGCAACTTACCTTGGTACTTTGCTGATCCTTTCTTTAATCTTCTCACGAATTTTGCTTCAATTTCATCAGTTTCACAATCTTCATTCATATATGCTTTAAATGATGCTTCTCTAGAGGTGGTTTTATCTGTAACTATCATCATTTCATATGCAGTCAACGTTCCTAGAAGTTGATCAAAAGACAAGGTTTTTAGATCATTAAGTTCTTCTATAGCAGAGACCTTCGAGTTGAACCTATCTGGGAGAGATCTCAAGATTTTCTGAACTAAAGAAGGTTCCTCAATTTTTTCACCAAGTGCTTTAATTGCATTCACCATTTCTTCTACTCTCAGAAAGTATTTACCAACAATTTCATCTTCCTTCATCTTCAGATGTTCAAATTGTATTATGTAGGTTTGAAGCTTGGCATCCTTTTCCTTCTCATTACCTTCATAACTGCTAATGAGTTTGTTCCACATTTCTTTGGCAGTTCCTAGGTGCATGACCTTTACGAATTCTTCTTCTGCAAGCCCACTCAAGATAACATTCATAGCCTTAGTGTTGAAGCTAAATTCAAGCTTGTCATCCTTATTAGCTAGTACAACTAGCTTTACTTAACCAATATCTACCACATCCCAAACATCTGCACCTAAAGCCATTATGTAGGTTCTCATTCTAACTTTCCAAAAGGAAACGTTTGTTCCATTGAACAAAGGAGCCTTATTGGTTGAATTTCCTTCATGGATTGACATGTTTAAGCTCTAGGATCTACCCTTAGATGAAAGGGGCTTGCTGAGATACCAATTGTTGGTCAACTGAGAGGGGGGGGGGTGAATCAGTTGTTATCGTGCTTAAACAATTATGTTTCTTTTAAACTCTTTGCATTAACACTGAATGATGATCACAATAATGCAGGGAAATAAACAATGGCACATTCAACATCAGTCACATATATGAGAAACACATAGACAAATATTTCCCGAGGAAACCCATACAGGGTAAAAACCTTTTTTTCTTTATATGATAAGTAATAGTTACATTCTTTACATTATCATACATATGAGCACCAACTCATAATGAGGAAAAAACCTCAGTTTTGCAAGCTGCTACTTGCTGAGAGCACCAACTCTCTGTTTTCTCTAGCACCCACTAGAAGGAAGCACCAACTCCCTGGTTTTTCTAGCACCAGCTAGAAGGAAGCACCAACTCCCTGAGTGTTTTTATCACCAACTGGATGGAAGCACCAACTTCCAATCATACAGGCAACCAACTTGTATAACAGAGAACAAGAGTTCTCCCTTGCACCACCCTACCACCTTGGTTTCTCTGGCTGCAACCAGATGGAAGCTACAAATCCTTGTGTTCAAGCACCCACTTGAACCTATGAGGACAATAGTCCTCCCTAGCACCTCCCTTCCACCCTGAAATATAAATCTTTGCTACTAAAACTTATTACAATGATATAATGTTCAACAGTGGCTTACCAGACTCATCATTGTTCTGTTGCATTTCGTCGCTCTGTTTGCCTCACTGCCTTCATGCACACATGAATTGCGTTGTCTGTTCTTCTACTTTTTATGCTTTGTGCGCCATGTCCATTCACTGCAAATTTCCTCTTCTATGCAATTCAGCTGCTGCACTCTCCTCCTTCTTCACACATGAATCACCTTCAACACAACAACCAAAACAACTCCAACAGCAACAACAACCACATCTCTTCTCTGTACTGTGTACTTATAGCTTCTGTGCACCTTGTGCATGCAATGCACACAATACCTCTGCATACTCACACCACGCCGATATCCTCCACCTCTTGAGTGCTCTGCCTAATCATCACAACTCTTCAGCTTCTCTGGTGGTTCCCACCATGCGTCCAACATCACTGGGTGTTCTACTGAGATTCCTCAACCTCTTTGGTAGTTGAGACTCCTCGTCTTCTCTGGCATAGTCGAGCTTATGCCTTCTGTTTCAGTTACATACTTCAATGCTCATCCATTTGTCAATCCCCTCTAAGAATAGTCTTCATTCACTGGTAGAAGCATGGAGACTCTTCAAATCCTCTGGAGATTCAACCCATGTGTCTATCATCACTAGGTGTTAGGCCAAGATTCCTTTTTCTCTCTGGCAGTTGAGACTCTTTGTCTTCTCTGTTACAGTTGAGCTCACCCTCTCTATTTCAGCTATAGGCTCCAACCCTCTTCTAGCTGTCAATCGCCCCTATGACCTATCTTCATCCCATTGGAATATTCCCAGAGACTCTTCAGCTCCTCTGGTAGAAACCATCAATGGTTTCTAGCAGTCACACTGTGAGGAGCAAGGTTAGCCCTTCGATTATGCTCAAATTCACCTGCACCATTGGATTAAATCTAAAGGGTATTGTCATTATTTACTGGTTTTGCACTTTCGCAATTCAGAGATTCTGCGATGAGAAATCTTGACTCTCCATGTCACGAGCTCCGAAAAGGAGCTTGGCTGCTCTAGCTCCCTCCTCTACGTGACCATAGGCAGTGACCACCGGTTACAACGACAATTCACCTTTTTGGTATTTCGACATTTGTATGATCCAGTGTCTCGACTCTTCCAGACATGATCCGCGAAATTCTGAGGTGGAGCTCATTTGCACTAGGTCCTTCCTCCATGTAACCACACGTGGTGACCACAGGCTGTGCTAAAAGGCACTTCGAACTCATGATCTTCATCGACCCTGATCAACATTCCACGATCTCGATGAATCAACGGTCCATATCTTTTCGTGATCTTGCATCTCGCTATTCCTTAGATGGAGGTTCTCGTCACTCCAAGTCACGATAGGCGAAACTCTGAGATGGAACTCAGATCAACGGTCCACTTTCTTGGTGAATTGACGGTCCAGATCTTATCGTGAATTCACATCTCGCGATTCCTGTGATGGAGGTTCTCATCACTCCAAGTTATGATAGATGAAACTCCGAGATGGAGCTTAGATCAACAGTCCAGAATCCTTGGTGATCTGACGGTCAAGATCTTTTCGTGATCTCATGTATCACGAGTTTGAACCTCTTTCCTTTAGATTTCCCGATCTGCGAAACTATGAAATGGAGTCTTTGTGGTGCTTTGATTTTTCACCACGCGTCCTCTTGATCCAACGGTCCACGACTATCCTTTCTGACGTGGTCTGCCATATTCACCTCCTAGATCTGACGGCCTAGATCACCCCTTGATCCAAGGGCTAGGATCATTTCTCCATTTCACATTTTACGATTTCGACATTCCTGTGGTATTGTTTCTTCACTCTCCAAGTTGTGATTTTCAAAACCCCGAAGTGGAGTCTTTGACATGCTCTGATCTTCTACCACGCATCCCTCTTAGATCAACGGTCAAGATTTTATCGAGGCTTTGCAATTCCATGAGCCTTCGTTGTGCTTGATCAACGGTTCAGATCAGTCCTCGATCCAATGGTTAGGATTATTTCGCGATTTCGCATATCGCAATTTCGGGACTCCTGTGGTAGGAGTTCTTGACATCTCCATCTCCTGATTTCTGAAATCCTGATAGCCAAAACTCCGAAATGGAGTTGGACCACTGCTTCGATCTTGAACTTTAAAGAATGTGTAGGTTCTTCCTGATCCAATGATGGTCGAAACCTATGCTCAGATCTGACGCCTGAGATCTGTGCTCCTCTTCTGTGCATTCTTCTTGTCTACAATCTGATCTGACGGTCCTTCTTCTTTCAGGAATTTGAATGGGATCCAACGATCACTGACGCTTCTACTCCCGAGGTTAGTCATCCTCCTTACTTGGAAGAATTTCTAAGTGTCAAGGGCCTCGACCTTTGATCCACCTGCGATCCTGAGTACGCTATCTCTCTTGAGCTTTAACAATGAGTTAACCTCATCCCTGGTGCACACCTATGCACTGCATTCGAATCTGTGCTAATTCCTCCTGAGCTTACTTTGTTCCTATTTTTCCATCGATGCACACTCTGATACTACCATTAATGACAAGATCACTTTGCCTGTCAAGCCTACCAACAATCCTTTGCACTATCTCTTCTGAACTTATCAAGATTGCTCTGCATCTTCTTCCTAAAATACTTCTGATGCCCGTCTGTTACATTCTTCCTATACTCATGACATCGTCACTATTGTTCTTTCCATCAATGATAAGCATACACTGCCTGTTAAACATTTTCCAACATATTTCAAGATCAAATTCAAGGATTTTGGCAATCCACATGCTCCTTCTCCTGTCTATGTTAGGCTGAATGTCAATGTCCTTCACAGAGGTTGAAGGAACATATGCAATGATCTTTGAATGAAAAAAATAGACTCTGAAAGATTTGAGAGATTTCACCAAGGCATAGTACCAATTCTCCATGATATCATATCTGATCTCTGCATCCCTCAATGCTCAGCTGAAAAAGGAAATAGTCTGCTCCAGCCCAGCATCTCTCTTTTGTAGTAAAACGAAAACCACTATGTCAAATGAAGTAAAAGAGAAAATCATAAAATATTTGAAATAATCAGGATTGATTAGCACAGGTGCTTCAGTCAATGCCTTCTTGATTTGGTTGAAGGATTCTCTAGACTCAGTAGTACATTTTACTTCGTTCCCCTTCATGAGCATGTCTGTGATATGTTTAACCAATTCAACAAAAATTGAAACAAACCTTCTTATAAAATTAATTTTTCCCAGGAACGACTGGACCTATTTCTTAGATATGGGAAGTGATAAGGCTTGAATAACTTCTATCCCGCTTGAATCAATCCCGACTCCCTCAGCTGATACAATGTGTCCCAACAATTTTCCTTCCTACATGGAAAATAAAGACTTCTTGGGATTTAGGGAGAGACCAAACCTTCTGTATTTTGAGAAGACTTTTCTCAGATGTTGACAATGTTCTTTATCATATTTGGAGAAGACAGTTATGTCATCCAGATAGATGACCACAAATTTATCTCTTTCTCCAATGAATGCGATGTCCATGGCTCGCTGGAAGGTTTCTCCTGCGTTCATCAATCCAAATGGAATTTTGGCATACATGAATGTGCCCCAAGGAGTGGTGAAGGCTGTCTTTTCTTGATCTTTAGGTAGGACAATGATCTGGTTGTAGCCAGAAAATCCATCAATCATGGAAATTCTAGATGCGCCTATCACCCTCTGCAATATGTGTTCCATCTTTGGCAAAGGGTAATTGTCCTTCTTAGAGATTTTTTTCATATTTCTGAAATCAACACACAGTCTGATTTCTCCATTTTTATTTCTCACTGGGACCAGTTGGCTACCCATTCAGAATATCTCAAAGGGACAATGATTTGGGCGTCTAGCAACTTCCTTACCTCTTTTCCCATAATAGGCAACAACATAGGATTTATTTGTCTTAATTTATGCTTAAATGGTTTGGCCTCCTCTCTCAATGGGATATTATGATCAATGACAACTGTTTCATATTTTCTGAGGTCTTCATAGGTCCAAGAAAACACATCAATGAATTCCTTTAATAACTCAACATACTCGACCCTCTGCTCCATTGACAGGCTGCTTGACAACTTGTCGAATTTCAGATCCTTCTCTGTGCTAATATTGCACTCAACTACATCAACATCCTCAGTTGGGACTTTAAACTTTATTGCCACATCATTCCCATTGATCAATCTTTCTAAAGGAACTAGTCCCTTTGGAATGTGTTTGCTAGGAAACTGAACAATATGGTGATTAGGAATTTTATTTAAAAATACTTCAGGGGGAGGGTGACCTTAAGAATCATGATCCTGATCGATGTGTAATGCAGAGAACTCATCAACCGACTCAAGAAATATTATGATTTCAAAATCATCCTTGAATACCTTCCAATGCTTGATATTATCAGGTATAGAGGGCCTATATCTGATCTCAACATCATACCTGAGCTTAGGTGGCAGTGGGACCCTGAAATGACTCGTTGGGATGGACAAAGAATCAACCATAGTATTTTCCTCTCTTGGAATAAATGAAATGTTGAAGGTTGAGAAGAAATTGTCAAATAGGTCCCACACCTCATTCCTGTAAGTCTTTAGCCTAGGGTGCTTGGCTTCATAAACATTTTTGACCTGATGAACAATTAGTTCAACATCTCCAAATACTGCCATCTCTTCAATCCCCATGTCTTTTGCAACCCTTAAACCCAAAACAAGAGCCTCATACTCTGCCACATTGTTGGTAGCTTCAAATTCTAGTTTGTAGGACAAAGGTATGGCTTCTTGACAAGGTGACACAAAAACCACTCTAGAACCAACACCTTCCCTAGAAGAGGCTCTGGCGAAGAATATATTCCACACAGAGTTAGTTGGAGGAGGTATTTTGTTGGCACAGGGGCAGACCCAGGGTTCAGCTCCAAGAGCGCACCAACAAGCCCTAGCTATTGGCCCTTTCGGAAACACCTGCGGGGCAGATGCAGTCTCACCTGAAGCAGGTATGAGGGGTTTCATGACAGAGATGTATACAACCAGAAGGATTGTAAAGTGGATTCAAAGTGATCGACACACACAAATATATTATTCTTTATCTTCCTAGGATCTACTGCGCAAGATATATCTATCATATCTAACATAGTAATGCAATAGCAGTATACCAATAACAAAGAACATAACACCAATCATACATATGACACAATATATACGTGGTTCACCCTCTCTCTAGGGCTACATCCACATAACTGTGCTTTATAATGTATTAAGATGAAGCATATAGTTCTTATCTGTGCTCTTAGATAGAAAATCTTCCTTCTTCTCCTCTCTATCTCTCCCCTCCCTACGCACCCAGCTGCAGGGTTGATCTTCACACCCAACTAAAGATCTTACAATACCAGAAGGCTCTCATACTCAACACTTGTCTCTCTCACACAATAGTCCTCACTTGATCACACAATAGTAATGAAATATAAACCAACCTAGTACCAACCCATCCAAGGTCCTCTAGACCTCTATTTATACATTAAAAACACTCACCGACATCCTTAGGCTGAAACCTAGGTGCCAAAACCCTAGATACCAAAACCCTAGGTGTCTAAAACCCTAGGTCAACTTGACCTGCATCTTCAGGGCTTTGCCAGCCTGTCTTTCCTTCCTTCTCGCGCAGTGCTCCAAAGCATCCAACGGTGGATTTTTCCTCTTGCTGAGTTGTCCAGGCTCCTTCTTCCTTGTTGATCTGTCATCCTTGATATCCTCGTCCAATGACTTGCTTCCTTTTACTTCGCTCTGTCTTTTCTAATCTTTTTCTCACTTCGATCCAGTAACAGTCACTGTGTCTTCCACACAGTTCGCATTTTGACTTTTCTTCCTTGTTCTCCACTTACTTCCATAACCAAGAGCCAACAGGCCCCAAACACTCACCTGTTACTCGTCCCAAGGCACTTCATATCTGATTCTTCTGTTTTACTTCGACTTCAGACTGCGCAGTGAAACCTCTATTTTTTGCTCTATGCCTCCTCTTCTTCCTTGTGCAGACTGTCTTTTCTGTGTCTGGTACCTAGTTTCAACTGCACCTAGTACCTAGACCCTTTTCCTTATGCTTTTACTTAGAGCTGCAGGTCAGCTAGTTGTCATAATATAATTTCAACCAACTCCCATTCACTAATCATTCCTTCCATTCTCCCTTCAAAGTATTCAACTGCACAACTCCTCCTTCTGTAACATAGGCGATCTCATATGGCCCGAGCCAATGCGTTCTGAACTTCCCATGATGTTTTATGAACTTACTGTCATATACCAGTACTAGATAACCTTACTTGAATGCCTTCTTCTTGATGTGCCTGTCATGATAGGCCTTTTCTCTTTCCTTTTGCACCTACTGATGGAATCCTGTAATAAATCTGTCTTCTTCTAGTTCGACCAACTGTGCAAGCCTTTCTTGAATAGCGCCCGTGTCATCCATATCTGTGAAGGAAACAATTCTTAGGCTTGGCACCAAGTATTCCATTGGGACAACGGCTTCAAGACCATACACCAACTTAAAAGGGGTCTACATGGTTAGCTTATTGCAAGTGGTTCTATAGGCCCATAATTTTATAACCCTAATTTTCACTAGACATGCATACCTAGAATCAGGCCATCTCACTTGCCATTTTTGCCAAGCCACCATTGAACAACTCTCCTAAAAATCATCCGTTTGAAGGCATATGCACCCTGCTCCACTACTACACGTGTGTATATGCTAGCTGACCCACTACAACCCACGTATACTGACAAAAGCACAAACAATAGAAAGTTGCAGACAGAACAAAGATTTTCGGGTAAATTTCCTAAACCGTTTGACCACCTATAGCTGGTCACTCAACCGGATAACTACCCTCTTCTAGCCTATAAAAGAAAAGGTAGGGGTCCCATTTGAAAAGAGGAAAATAATAGCAAAGAAACTCTTCCCTTTTTTGTATTCCCCTTGCCCCAATCGTTTGCAACCATTTTGTGAGGAGAAGCATCTATGGAAGCGGTTGGTGCACAGTTGAAGAGGAGCCCAGGACCAGGTTCGAGGAGTAGTGGCCGATCTGACCATTGTATGTTACTTTTGTGAGGTTAATAAAAAGTACTTTTTCCGTCCTGCCATATGAGGTGTTAAATATTCAATTTTGATTATATTTTATTGGAATCTCTAACCCATTAAGTTCATATATGAGATGCATGTTTGGAGTTCTTTGTTTGTCTGGTTATGAATGCAGGTTAGATTTTGGAGGAGACTTGCAGTCAAGGAGAAACCGAACACAAAAGGATCGACATCAAACGTGGAAGTCAAGATAGAGTAACTGGATTCTTTTACCCTTGTGTTTACATATGAATAATGGGGTCTATGATGGGACGATGATAAAAAGTAGGAGACTTTAGATGGTCATTTCTGCATGCATTACAAAACCCTTAATGCTAGTTCGTAGGGGGATTTCCCACCCACAACATAATTGGTGACCATACTGGGGATAGATCTATAGGGTTTTTGGGGATACTTTTTGGGAGTTTTTTAAATTGTTTTTATTACCCTTTTTCTGAGTTTCTACAAGAGTCTGAGCTAGTAGGGATTCTGGTATTCCATACTAGTACTCCCTACTTTCATTGCTAGACTACTATTTTGTTTTTGGAAAGTCACAATGGTATACCCAACCTGTAGAAGGCTTGCATGCATATATATGCACCCTACCTTTAGACAACCCATGTACATACACTGGCTGATGAAGTGTTAGTTCCGTGCCTGAGTTCATAATTATTTTTTTAAGAGAGGCAATCATCCTCTTCCCTGTCAGAAGTGATCCTTCTCAGGGGTTTTCTGGATCTAGTTTTGGTCTCTGTTGTTGCATTCTGTAGCCTAGATATAATCTCACATTATATTTTTTTTATCAAAGTTTCCTTTCATTTTTTTCTGTCGAAGTAAGTTTTCGTGTCTTCAAGGGATTCTGGTTCTCAATACCAGTACTCCCTACCAGTGCTTGATTGCTTGTTTTTCAATTTTTTGAGGAGTTGCAGAGGTGCACATGGCCTGTAGTGGGCTTGCACACATGCATACGTGCCCTGACCTTGCACAAACCACGTACATACACTGGCTGTTGAATTGTCAGTAGCGTACCGGTTGAGAAAATTTTCTTGTAGAAGAGGCAGTCATCCTCTTCCCTGTCGGGAGTCACACCTCTCAGGGATTTTCTTGATCCAGTCTTAGTATTTGTCATAGCAGTCTGTAGCTTAGGTTTGATTATAGTATAACATTCTTTTTCATTAAACATTTTCCTCTGTTTTTCTCTAATAGGGTTTTTAGACAAGTTTCAGATTCTGCTTCAATCAACTTGTGTGGTATTGTCAGTAATTCCTTGCGATCTGTGTTTAGGCCGGAAGTCATTTCTTGGTATTTACTTATCGTCATTTTCCCCTTTTTTCTCTTTTTAAGCGTTAAACAATTTTTTTTTTCTTCGTTTGGTTAAGTAGTTGGTTGTTTGCATTAATAATCAGGAAGAAGAATGATTTCATAAGTTCTTGGCTGATAGAATTAGGAAAAATAAGTAGCTCGTAGTCGAGCAAAATCTTGTTTTGAGTTTTCTGTTAAAATATCTTAGAAAAAAAAAAGTAGTTTGAAAAGTTGGTTAAAGAGTTTGAATGTACAAATTTGAATTTGTCAAGAAGTAGTTTGTTTTTAGTTGCATTGTTTGCTCTTTTCTTTCATCTCTTAAAAACATCACTGGTTTCACTTTCATTTCCTTTGACTTAAGACAACCACAAAAAAATAATGATTAATTAAAATCAACTAGACTTTATGTTTGTAGGGTCCATCAAATAGTCTAGGCTAGAGCCTTGATTTAGGATTGGAGAGGAAACTCTTCAAGGCTGCAAAAACAAACATAAGAGTCCGTGATAGGGAGTGCTAAAAGTGCAGTATCATGAAATTTATCTGGGACCCCCCTCTAGCATAGGGGATAAACACGAGGTCATGTGAGGAAAGGTAGCAGAGATAACTCCTCCAAAGTTGGACCAAGCGTAGTGGGGAATGTATATAGAGGTCTTGTCTTGGGATTCCGTTGATCGAATTTGTCACAGAGCTTCGTGGGTCTCAAATCTGTTCGAGGTCCTCAGTTGTCTTCTAGAACACTTTTTTTTGATACCCTTGATAGGTTTCGGGCTTGATACCCTGCTCATTGCAGTCCACCCGACTGTCGACTATACCCACTTGGTGACTGTTCGCGCACTGGCAACCTAGTTGCCTTTATTTTAGGGACTTACACGGGTGATTGCGGGGGTATACCATGGTACCTAGGATATATATCAGGCCATGCTTTGCAGATTATACCCAGAGGGTGATTTCGTATTTGATTTTTTGTTGCACCGGTAAGTTGCTCTAGTGTTGGTTGTTGTAACTGTTCTTTCAACTAGCTAGTGACTGCTTGTCTTATATCATAGGAACTTTTTCTAGTGTGTGCTGGTTTTTAAAAAATTATAGAAATCCCTAGAGGGTCTTTGATCTTCTCACATAGTGGAGGATCAGGAACTCTTCCAGTTGCGAAGGCTTTTGGGCCTGCGACTGGTTGATCTCGAACCTCCCTGCCATTGCTAAGGAAAAAACTAGACCAACAAGGGTCTTTTGAGGTAGCCGGGTTACAAGAAACTGTGCCTGACCCATCTCTAAGAGAAGAACATTCGATTCCAGAGGAACTAACCATATCAAACCTTGGATCATAAGCTTTTGATATGTACAAACCTATGATCATTGATCTATTGGTGCCAATTGTCCTACAGGTTTATCCTTACGAGTGCCTAGTAGTGTCACAAGCAGCGATGGAAGAAAATGTTGTGACTTCTTTAGGAAATACTCATATTCCCTCTACAACTGTCCCTACAGGGGGTGTTCCACCTCCTAACCAACCGTCACCAGTTCGGGCCACTATGGTCTCGACTCCCTCTACCTTGAGAAATGGTCTGATTTCATCTATGGCGACGATCACTGCTCTATTTACCTAGAGTGCAATAGGCCCTCCGTTCTCATACAGGATGCCTAGCTTCGGTACAAGACTTGTACTTTCCTAATCCACTCTACAGACTTTAGGTCTCGGGGCAGGGAGCTCAAATGATTCTTTGCAAGGATCCATGGGGGGCACTTCAACTCCCTATAACACTTTCCATTACGGAGGGGGTCATATACCTCCTTCGTCCCCTTCACTCAGTGGTGCTCACTAGCACTCCGCCAGGCTGAACATAAACCATAGTTCGTTTGGACCAGGTAGTCAAGGACTTCCTTCTTATAACATGCCAGTTGGTTCGACACTGTTCTCTTTGTTTGACGCATTTGGTAACAACACTTTCTCATCGAATGCGTTCTCGGTCGAGGGAAACCTCGATTATGGACAACTAAATACTATGCAGGGTTCTATTCCTACATAGGGGGAAAAATTAGGAATTCCTTCCTCAGAAGGACCCTGGAATCCATGGCAGGGATCACTTCCCTTGTTAGGGATGCTGACTAGGGGAAACCCTTTCCATAGCCACTGGAACCTCAGGCAAGGATCACCACCTATGCCCATTGGATCGGTAGGGGAAACCCTTCCCAAAATCCTTAGAATGCGATGCAAGCCCAACCCTTTTCATCCTATTACGGGAGTCAGCCGATGATGTCACAATAAGCACAAAATTTGTACGCTGGTCATGGCCATGGTTTTTACCAGAACCTTGGCCAGCAACCTAACTTTTCCTGGCAACTTGGTGCCAGCCAAACTCCAAGCCCCTTTTTCCATGGTTATAATCAACAACCCAAACTACCGTTTCTGGCAACTTTTCATTTTCCAGACTTGACAAGGTTATTGAATGACCCCATCTATCATGATCCGCGTTGGCCTCCTATGCCAACCAAGTTGGCTTCGGACATTCCAAAGTTCAAAGCTAAGCCTAATGAATATCCAAGCGATCACGTGACTACCTTTCATCTTTGGTGCTTGTCTAATTCATTGAAAGATGACTCTGTCTAGTTGCATTTGTTTCAATGCACTCTCATAGGGAGTGCCACGAAATGGTACATTGAGCTCGACCGCTCGAGATACTCTTCCTTCAACGAATTAACAATGGATTTCTTAAACCATTTCCAATTACCTGTGAGATATGATGCCGACACTGAATTGCTGGCCAACTTTGAGCAGACAAAAGCAGACCATATCTCCAATCACATCCAAGAATGGAGACGCAAAAAGAGTTTGATAAAAGTGCCAGTCCCACCAACATTCCTGCTTGAGTGGTTCCTTAAGTCTTTGGTATCCCAGTTATCCAAAGACGTTGCAACGTTGGGAGTGTTTTCCGAAGAAGATACAATAACAAGAGCTCAACAACTGGAGCTGATTTACTCTTAGTCTGGTTTACTTTATGAAATTTTTCCAGATGCACCACGGTCAATACTTGACAAGACCAGGAAAATATCGGGGCCACATGCCGATGGTATTGTTGGTTCAGCACAAACAAATCCCACTGATCAGCCGTCAAAACAATTGCAACATTTGTCGATACAACAGAAAGCGGCCATCCAGACCACTGGTCCGACTGCTCCCCCTACCTAAACATCAAATGTACAAAGTGTTCAATCGACTAACCCAAAGGCCACCCATCAACCTGAAGGAAAGAAGAAACAAAGAAATAAGGATAAGGGGGATAAGAAACCTACCGATAATGTTGGCGGGGGAAACACTGAAAAGAAGAAGTCGAAGTATCCATGTAACTTGTGCATGAAAGACCACCCGACTCACTAGTGCCCTCGACTCGCGGAGGCCCAAAGGTTATTGGCATAGCAACAAACTGTTGTGTTAACAAAACCATTTCAACATGGGAAAAAGTTAACTCAAGCCTCTCCGAGAACGGGCGGGGCCAATCAAGGACCCCTTCCGTCTTTGAGTAATTATTCTTCCGTGAATGTGTATATTATGAAAGGTGATGCCTATATATTGACTAGAGCGCATGATTACAGAATTCCAAACACCTCTGAGAAGAGTAAAGAAGCCGAAAACCCACCTCTTCTTGTCCAGATCGAGAATATGTTGGGAGAAATAATGACACACATCCCTAAAGGTGCATTCAATAAATCTTCTCACAATCCAAACGCAAGGGCCGCCCAAAAATATTCCGTGGTGGAGGATTTGTCTCAAACCCCTTGTACGATGTCTGCTTTGGAGGTCCTCCAGAGCTTCCCTTCCCAGAGAAAGGCTCTGTTATCCACCTTAGGATTTGCTGAGACTTGTAATATGGGTATGATCATGCTTGATACGACCGACTTAAAACCTCGTCTCCCTTACCATGTAGCATTTAAGATAGTAGTGGCTTACCCCAAGAAAATTTTTGCTCAGAATATTTTCTGCACGGTGGTTGATGAGGGAGCCTCGACATGCGTGATGTCTTTGGCATGTTGGAAGGCCATTGACCAACCCATTTTGTCTCCGTCACCTACTCTTCTTACTGTGTTCAACGGTCATTCATTCTGACCACATGGAATCATCCCCTCTTTCCCCATGCAGTTAGGAGGGAAGACCATGTGCGTCGAGGTTGAAGTGGCCGATGCATCTCTCGACTACAATCTCTTGTTAGGAAGGAGTTGGACCTATGCTATGAAAGCAGTGGTCACTAAAGTGTTTTGGGTCTTGTTGTTTCCACACGAGGGCCAAATCATGACCATTGATCAGTTTTGTTTCTCTCTTCATGACCCTTCATCAGGGGCATCCACAATCTCGATGATTGATAACCCTCAACCCGACATCGTCAACATAGGGGTTGTTTTGTGCCCACCTTTGATGGGTACTTTCTATTACCTGCCTCCTTCCGACGATGTTAAGCTTGTTTCAGAACAATTTAATGTTGAGATTTTTCAAGTCACGTCGTTTCATACGACCTACTTTAATGATCTGTGGACTCTTCCTTCCCCATCAGCTACAATGGAAGGGATAGGGCACCATGGTATGGCCATGCCCTTGTCCACGACAAAATTTTCATACTCAATAGTCTAGCAAGATTCCACTGATCCTGATCCGACTCCCGCACAGGAGTTAGATCCGATACTAGAGCCTACTTGGGCTCAAGGTTCCCTTGCCAATACTAACTCTTTAGGCTTAGTCTTTCCTTCAGATGAAGGGATTATTGAAGCAATGAATAGTTCAGATAGACCCTGGGATGATCTTCATCACATATCTTATTTCCTCCAAGATTTAAGAAGGATTGAAGTAGGAGAATTCACTTTGACTATGACTGGAGATAGGTCTTGTCTTATCAATCCCTTGGTTACACACACTGTTTATGTAATATACAAGATATAAAAAGTATGCAGAACATAAATAAAATGATAGAAATGGCAGAATAAAAATAATATAACCAACATAATCTCCACAATAACACATAAATTATATAAGAACAACAACATAAATAACACTTTGATTCAGAAATCAATGTTCACGGGCCTCTTCGAGGGGGAAAAATCCAATCGAGCAATGCTCTGTTACAATAATCTCCAAGGTAGGGTTTTCATACCCTCGACCCTTATTTATACTAAATATGTCTATCAAGAGAAGCATCTAGAGGAAGATCCTTCTATAAGCGAAATCTTCTATTAGGTCATCTTACATCCGCCTTATTCTATTTTATTGAAAGGCCTTATTAATATTGAACTTTATTACATTCAAATATATTTCTCTACCTATGTGCGGGTTAGGACCCTAACAACCTTGTCCTTAAGGCTTGAGATATGGAAACTACTACAGAATGGTAGCTGGTTCCCAAGTGGCATCTGCTGGAGTTGTATCTTTTCATTGGAATAGCACTTCCTTGATGTTTCTATGATGCAGGCGATGCTCATGCTGGTCCAAAACTGCTTCTGGCTGTAGCCAAATGGATCCTTCTTCAGCTAACTCAGGAAGGTTGGTTTGAATTTGGAACCTAGTTCCAATCACCTTCTTTAAGCATGAAACATGAAAAACAGGATGTAGCTTCAACTGACTGGGCAAAGCGAACTGATAGGCGACTTGTCCCACATGCTTGAGAACTGTATAAGGACCATAAAATTTGGGTGCTAGCTTTTGACAATGCTTGGCCTTGAGAGAAGTTTGTTTGTATGGTTTCAGTCGCAAAAACACCTGATCCCCTTATGCAAATTGACGTTCAGAGTGACCTTGATCTGCTTATTGCTTCATGCGATTATGTGCCATGACCAAGTTCTCTTTGAGGGTATGGAGAATATCCTCTCGAACTGTAAGTGTTTGGTCAACCGCCTGGACCTTCGAGGCACCCGGTAAGTATGAGATAAATGAAGGTGGCTTCATTCCATATACCACTTAAAAAGAAGTCATGCATGTAGCTGTATGGTAGGAAGTGTTGTACTACCATTCAACTAGGGGTAACCATTGAGCCCATTGATTTTTATTTTCAGAGGTAAAACACCTTAGATATGTTTCCAAACAATTGTTGACAACTTCCATTTGACCATCAATCTGGGGATGATAAGCTGTGCTGAGATGCAATTGGGTGCCCTGTAGCTTGAACAGTTCTTTCCAAAAATTTCTTGTGAAAGTTGGGTCACAATAAAAAACAATAGAGTGTGGCATGCCATGAAGCTTGAAGACCTGGTCCATGAAAATTTGAGCCACCGTGGATGCAATAAATGGGTATTGAAGAGCACAAAAATGAGCATACTTGGAAAGGCTATCCACAATCACCATTATGACTGATTTATTTCTCGATTTGGGTAAGCCTGTAATAAACTCCATAGAGATATCCTTCCAAATAACAGGTGGAATCGGAAGCAGTTGTAGTGTGCCCAGAGATTTGACTGTTTCTCCCTTGTTGCATTGACACACATCACATTCAACAAAAAAGTTACATATGTCCTGTTTCATACGATACCAGAAAAAATAACGTTTGACCCTGTCATAGGTTTTGGTGAACTTGGAGTGCCCCGCTGTGGGTGTAGCATGAAGCTCAGAAAGTACCGTGGATTTAAGCTTTGATTTTTTACTTAGATACAAACAACCTTTGTATCGAAGCTCATCCTAGAGCCAAGAGTACCCTGGGGGAGCTGGAGCATTGGTCTGCAATTGCTGGATCAGATGTGAACTTTTGGGATCTTGTAGCCATTCCCGGCGAACAACTTGGAGCCAATCTGGTACAATGAAGGAAAGAGAAAAAATGGATCCTTCTTCTTCATATTTTTGGGACAGTGCATGCGCCACCACATTGTCTTTGCCTTACTTGTAAATTATCTCATAATCATATCCAAAGAGTTTAGTCACCCATTTTTGTTTCTCTGGGGAGGAAATGCGTTGTTCCAGAAAGTACTTGAGGCTTTGATGGTTTTTCTTAATTTGGAAATGTTTCCACAAGAGATAAAGGCACCACAGATCAATGACATGCATAATAGCCAACATTTCCTTTTCATAGATGGGTTTGCCTAGATTCCATTCAGATAGTTGCTTGCTGGTGAAGGCCAAAGGTCAACCCTCTTGCATAAGGACAACATCGATTCCTTTCCCTGAGGCATCACATTCCAACACAAAGGTCTTTGTGAAATCAGGAAGGGCCAGAACCAGAGTGGTGTACATGGCCATCTTCAAGGTTTGGAAAGCTTGAGCAGCGGCTCGAGTCCAAGTGAAAGAGTTCTTTTTGAGGAGAGCAGTGAGAGGTGCTGCAATCTTTCCATAATTCTTAACAAACTTGCGATAATACCCTGTTAAGCCCATAAATCCATGCAAGCTTTTGAGAGTCTTTGGGTGCGGCCAGTCTTGCATAGCTTCAATCTTTTTCGAATCCACCCTGACGCCATCCTTGCCAACCAAATGACCCAATTATTCTACTTATGAGGCACCAAAAGGACATTTAGAGTTTTCCAGGAAAAGTTTGTGCTGAGAGAGTAGATGGAGAACTCGATCCACATGAGTAAGATGGTCTATCCAGGTTTTTCTATAGATGAGGATATCATCAAAGAAAACTAAGACAAAATGACGGAGAAAGGGACGAAAGACATGATTCATGAGGCTTTGGAAGGTGGAGGGGGAATTACACAAGCCAAAGGGCATGACCAAAAACTCATAGTGGCCCTCATGAGTTCGAAAGGCCATATTGGGAATGTCTGCCTCTTTCATACATATCTGGTGATAGCCCGAGCGAAGATCAAGTTTAGTAAAGAATTGGGCACCACTCAATTCATCCAAGAGGTCATCAATGACAAGAATGGGAAATTTCTCTTTAATGGTCAGTTTGTTGAGGGCACGAAAGTCATGAAACATTCTCCAAGAACCGTCTTTCTTCAGGACCATAACTATAGGAGAAGAGTAAGGGCTCATACTAGGGTGGATAATGCCTGCATTAAGGAGTTCCTGGACCATTTTCTCAATTTCATTTTTTTGTGAAAAGGGGTGGCAATACAGACGGATATTGGGAGGAAGGCTTCTGGGTACCAGGGGAATGGAATGATCATGAACACCGCGGGAAGGAGGGAGTCCTTGGGGAGTGGAAAATACCATTTGATGTTTAGAAAGGAGGGCTTGGAGGTCTTGCGACACCGACGGTGTCTCAGTTGCTTGTATGGCATGGAGTTGGGCAATGACACCAGAATGACCTTTTTTGAGTAGCGTTTCCATGCGATGGGAACTGATGACCTCTGGTGAACCAATAGTGATGCCTTGGAATTTATATTGGTGGCTTTCCTGGTCAAATTTCATGGTTAATTCCTTAAAATCCATGAGAATAGAACCCAAAGTCCTTAGGCAGTCTACACCCAACACAATGTCAAAACCACCCATGTCGATAGAAAACATATGGGATTTTAGGTGGTAGTCACCGATTTGGAGACACACATTTTCACAACACCCTCCACAGTTTCTTGGGCAATGCGGTGATGAATAAAATTATGGGTGCTTCCACTATCAACCAGAATGATGACCTTCTGATGCTTGATGTAACCGATTAACTTGAGCGTTTGGGGGGTGGAGAAGCCAGTGAGAGCATTGAGGGAAATTATCAGTTTGACTTCGGGAGGGTCTGAGGGAGGGGTTATGTCAGTGATTTCAGGTGACTCAGGCACAAGGGGAGTTTCAACATTCTCTTCTGAAATATTCTCAGAGATGACCATAAAAAGATTTTTTTCCTTACACTTGTGGCTTGGGAAATATTTGTCATCACAATTATAACAAAGGCCTTTGAGTTGGAATTCAACCATTTCAACCCTGGTCAAATTTTGGATCTTTAATGGGGTGGAGGGAGTAGTGGGATTTACGGGTTTAGGGCGAGGGATAAAGGAGGGTTTACAATTTTGAGAGGATACAACTTGTTGTGCTTCTTTATCTTTTTTAGTAGCCTCCACCCAACTCAAAGGTTGAGCCATGAGGATATGGGCCCGAATCTCATCCTTGAGGCCACTGATAAAACACTCTCGAAAGAAAGCATTAGTCATGCCCTCTGTTCGAAAAGCCAGGCACTCAAAGGCAGCTATGAAGTCTTCTACTATTCCTGATTGTTTCAACTTTGTCAAATGGCCCAAATGGTTGGTGTCATTGTCAAAGCCCAAATGGTTGGTGTCAGTGTCAAAGCGTTCATAAAGCTCAGTCACAAATTGGGTCCAAGAAATATACATTTGACGGGAAGTTTTTCTCCATTGCCACCATTGCCAATGTTCTTGATCTAGATTGAGAACACCATATCGGAGTTTGGCCAAGTCACCTGTAATGCCATATAAAGAGAAATAATGTTCCATTTGGGTTACCCAACCAGTGGGGTCCGAGCCATCAAATTTGGTCACATCCACCCATGGAAGGCATAGGTCATGTTGAAAGTGATGGTGCTGAAAGGTATGGGAATGGGAGGAATGTTCACCTTCAGTGTTTGGAGGTGCGCTAGAGAAAGGGTTATATGTAGGGATCTTCAGTTTGGTGCAAAGTGATGCAAAGAAAGATTCAAGCTAGGTGGTCAGTTCTTGTTTGACTTCCTCCATTAAGGACTGCATGGTTGTATTTATGGTTGTATTGATGGATGTAACGATGGAGGCAACCGTGGCACTGAGTTGTTTCACTTCTTTTTGGGTCTCGAGGAAACCAGATTGCAAGGTGTTGAAGCGAGCTTCCAGGTCTTGGCTACGGGTATGGGCCATGAGGATGGGTGAATTGAAAAGGGGCGGGTGGGGTCAAATTTTTTTTCCAAAAAATGATATGGATGAATGTGATAAGGGCGAAGAGATGAATCCAATGGAATAGGTCTCAAATAATGGTGAAAAAATTTCTAGACTTTTTATTTTTTTTATTTTTTTACACTTGCAGAGTTATACTCCGGTCTGAAGAATACTGCAGTGATGAAATCCCCAAATGCTTAACCAGTAAGAAAAGTGTAGTGATTTGGAAACCCGAACACAGTTGCGCGACAACAAATCTTGTCTGTTTTAATTTGTTTATGTTTCTGTCCCTCCAAGGGTTAGGTATTCAAGGGTTCTACAGAAAAGGGTTTTCCCTGTGCTATATCTCTCTGATATATGTGCGGGTTCCAACAATAGTACTTGGCCCAATATCTTAGGGCACTAACTAAGGAGGATAGACCGTACCCTTAGCCATACTACCCGACTACCCAGGTACTAGTTAGTATCTTCCCGAGTGCTATTCTCGGTGGCACTATAGCAGTCAGGTGACCGATCGGTTTATTTAAAGAGGGCTTCAGGAAATCTAGGCTGATCCATACACAGGTTCTGTCTAATGCTCTACCACTCGAAGGGGTACTAACATGGGTTACAAGGGTGGCCAACAGATGTGCACTTAAGAGCCACTTGTATTTCCTATGTGTATGAATCCCTGCACCACAAGTTTATGCGCATAACAACAGATCTCTATGGCTTAAAGACGTCAGAATATGTCTCTACCCTGAAAAAAAAAATTTCCCACAATTTCTGCTAAGGAAAGTTCTCTGATACCACTTGTAATATACCAGATATAAAAAGTATGCATAACATAAATAAAATGCTAGAAATGGTAGAATAACAGTAATATAACCAACATAATCTCCACAATAACACATAAATGATATAAGGACAACAACATAAATAACACTTTGATTCAGAAATCAATGTTCACGGGCCTCTTCGAGGGGGCAACCTCCAATCGAGCAATGCTCTGTTACAATAATCTCCAAGCTAGGGTTTTCATACCCTCAACCCTTATTTATACTAAATATGTCTATCAAGAGAAGCATCTAGAGGAAGATCCTTCTAGAAGTGAGAGCTTCTATTAGGTCTTCTTACATCCGCCTTATTCTATTTTATTGAAAGGCCTTATTAATATTGACCTTTATTACATCCAAATATATTGCTCTACCTATGTGCGGGTTAGGACCCTAACAGTTTATGCCGAGGGTAATATGGAAACCATTGCTGAAACAATACCTATTGATATCTTCAGAATCCCTGGTGTCATAGAGAATATTCTCATCGGAGCTAATTGTTCCCCCGAGGAGATTCAAATATACACATATTTATTTAAATAATTTGGCATGTCTTACGAGGAAATGCCAGGAATTGATCCAAGAATCGTCGAACAGGAAATCACGACTTATCCTGATGCTAAGCCGGTCCGACAGAAGATTCGTCCAGTCAATCCTAAGAAAGCAACAACTATTAAGGATGAACTAGAGAAACTTCTCAAAGCAGGTTTTATCTACCCCGTTCATTTGACTCAATGGGTGTCAAATCCCGTTCTGGTCGACAAAAAGCAGGGTACGATTCACGTATGTACGGAATTCCGTGATTTGAACAAAGCTTGTCCAAAAGATAATTTCCCCACACCATTTATTGACCAGATAATCGATGAATGCACAGGTTGCGAAGCTTTTTCTTTCATGGATGGTTTTTTGGATACAATTAGATACAGATCAAACCCGAAGACCAAGACAAAACTGCTTTCATTTGCCCATGGGGTACATTCACTTATTGGAAGATGAATTTTGGTCTGAAAATGGCTGGAGCTACCTTTTAGTGGGCCATGTCTTTTTCTTTCCATGATCTCAAACATATAGTCGAGGCTTACCTTGATGATTTGGCTTCACGGTCTCGTAAGAGAGCTGATCATCCCACACACCTCAAACTTATCTTTGAGAGATGTCACTACTACTAGATTCACTTGAATCCAAACAAATGTAGTTTTTATGTGACGTCGGGTCATTTTCTAGGTTTCATATTTTCGACAACAGGGATCATGGTCGATCCTCTTAAAGTTGAGGCAATAGTTCAATTGCCTCCACCGCGCACAATTCTTCAGCTTCAGAGTTTACAGGGAAAAATGAACCTTTTTACGGTGTTTCATTGCAAACTATGCCGAGATCACAAAGGGATTTATGTGTTTACTGAAGAAGGACGTTCCTTTTCATTGGGATGAAGCTGCTCAACGCTCTTTCGAAGCGTTGAAACGTGCCCTCACGACTACCCCTCTGCTTTGGCCACCCAATTATAATAACGATTTCTTATTATACTTGGCAGTGACAGAGTCAACCATCGATATGGTATTGGTTCAAGAGGATCATTTTCTCTTCGAATATGTGATTTATTACCTAAGCTGAGGCTTGGTTGGACCGGAACTCAATTATTCCCACATTGAAAAACTTGCATTGGCAGCAGTTCATGCTGTCCAACGGTTCCGTCATTTCCATTGTGAATCCATTTCAGTATGTGTTGAAACGACGAGTAATTGGTGGAAATATCAGTAGATGGATAGTTTTCCTCGAGGATTTTGACTTATATTTTGTTTCGGCGAAATCCAAAAAGTCGCTGGTCTCTGCATAACTCATTTTGGAACTTCTGGTTGAGTCAGGTGATGTTATGCTCGAAGAATCACCTATTAAAGGAGACATGTTTTTGATTGCATCTTCGAACCCATGTTATAAAGATACACTTGTCTATCTCCAGACTCTGAAGTGCCCCACCTCTGCTTCTCATGATGAGCATCGTCGTATAGGCCATCAGGCCAAGAACTATCTCATACTTGAGTACACTTTATATCGTCAAGGTGTAGATTGCATCCTTCACCGAAGTGTCACTCATGAAGAAGAATAAATTGTGCTTAATGATTGGCACACATGAGCATGTGGAGGTCATTTGTCTAGGTTGGAAACAACCCAAAATATTCTATGAGCCGGTAAATTTTGGTCGACATTAATCAAAGATTGTGTTGAATCGGTCAAGAAATGCCACTAGTGTCATATCTTATCTTGGAAGATGAGGGCACACCTTGCTCCTATGTTTCCCGTCATTAATGTTGGTCCCTTCACTAAGTGGGGGATTGATTACACTACATGAAACCCCCCTTTAGCACAGGGGAACCATTATATCATCATAGCAGTAGACTACTTCACCAAGTGGGTCGAAGCTATGCCAACGTTCAAAGATGATAGAGAGACCGCAACTCTTTTTTTGTTCAACCAGATAATAGCAAGGTTCGACATCCTGAGAGAGATTGTCACTGACCATGGTAGTCAATTTAATAACAAAATGATGATTGAGTTAAAATAAAATCTTGGGTTGAGGTAAGAACCTTTGTCACCCTACTACCCACAAGCAAATGGTCAGGTGGAAGCTGTAAATAAATCTCTTAAGAACATTCTACAACGAACGATTAATTCGGCTAAATCAAATTGGCATTTGATGTTATACTTGACATTATGAGCTTACCGAATGTCTGTTAAGACTGCAACTGGTTTTTCACCTTTTCAAATTGTTTACAGGCTGGAAGTAGTATTGCCCATAGAGTGCTAGATCCCATCTCTAAAGTTGGTAGTACAGTTATTTCCAGACACTTCACCGCTTGAAGAGAATTTATTATACCTTGAGCAGCTCAATGAGTAGTGTCATGATGTGGCCTTGGCTAATAAGGCTCAAAAGAAAAAATTCAAGTGTCATTGTGATCGGTCTGTTCACCCTCAGATTTTTTCTGAAGGCGACCTTGTCCTGGTATATGACCAAGATAAGGACCCCCTGGGGGTAGGCAAGTTCAAACCCACGTGGTTCAGACCTTTCATCGTAAAAGAGGTTTTAAAGAAGGATGCTTATCGTCTAGTGGACTTTGAGGGAAATGCTTTGGCAGAGCCTAGAAGTGGGCTCTACCTCAAGAAGTATTACTTGTAGGTGGGTCGCCTCGGGTGACTTCTTGTACATATGTATAATTCTCGTACATTTTATTTTTAGTTTTTGTCTTTTTAGTTTTATGGATGTGTCATTTTTGATGTCATCTTTTTCACTGTGGTAGATGTTAAGTGAATCAAAGGTTTTCATTGGGTTCGTGAACGATGCTAGCCGACACACTCGGAGCCTTTCTTCCGCAACTTTGGTGATTTTCACACCTCAAGGCTAATTGCTATCTTCAAGAGGTATCTGTTTAGGTGACGCCACAAACAATGTTGTCGAATACATCATAGTCTTAGAGTTTCTTTGTGACACTTTGTCGCGTGGTATCTCTCACATCCGAGTCTACTTAGACACTCAGATGTTTGTGTCTCAATTAAATAGAGTTTACCACATTTATGATCCTACTCTACACCGACGATTCCTTAGGGTACGTCTCTTAGAACGAATATTTGATTACATTACATATATCCATGTTCCTAGGAGATTTAATCAAGTTACAGATACTCTAGCTAATCATATATTAGATTGTCATATTGTACACATGTAAGAAAAAGAACACACAGACACATGTAAATACATTTGTAAATAAATGTAATCCATAAAACACAAAAATATGTAAAGACACATATATATCGCAGAGTATCAGAGTACATAGGTGGGTGTGAGCACCTCAAAAAATAGGTGTCTAGTAGAGAGTCACGGGGCTTATGCCCTAAAAAATATACAAAATGTGTCCTTGACACATAAGAAGTCTAGTCTAAGCTAAGGGTGGGGCCTATTGGCCCTGCCATATTGAACAACAACGTTAGCCAGATGCCAAAAAATCTGGACGCAAGTCCGTGGTACCCACACAACGTGAGTCTGCATGGACAATGGGAGATCCTTGATCTCCGCCATAGGGACTGTCTGAGTAAGAACGGTGAGCTTCCACTCCACCCACCTCAAAACTCTCTCAGCCTCTCCGACTAGAGGTCCCCCTTCTACTGCTGGTCCACCAGCTGTGGATGGTCCCACCTCTGGTTGAGGATGCCACCTCATCCTCGTGAAGTTTGCTGGGAGCACTAGCCCCACATCTACACATAACATATACATACGTGTCAGATACTCTGCTATACAAAAAAAAAACATGATATATATGAAAAAACATAAAAATTAAATAACTTTGAAAACAAAAGAAAATATTACCCATCTCTCCTCACTCCTCTCCGCGAGGTACAAACATGTCAAGATATTTGGAAAAGTTGATCCCGACATAGGGGTATTCCTCTATGGCCAGAATCTGTCATGCCCACCATGCAAAAAACTTATCGTCGAAGGCCTCAATAGTCCTCCCCCCACCTTGTCATGACAACAACGCTGCCCATATGCATAACTCTGGGAGAGAGGGCTCATGCCCTCGTATCGTTTTGTTGGACAACTGAGAGGGGGGGGGTGAATCAGTTGTTAAAGTGCTTAAACAATTATGCTTCTTTTAAACTCTTTGCAGAAACACTAAATGACGATCACATTAATGTAAGGAGATAAACAATGGCACATTTAGCATCAGTCACACATATATGAGAAACAAAGAGACAAATATTTCTCGAGGAAACCCATACAGGGTAAAAACCTCTTTTTCTTTATATGATAAGTAATTGCTACATTCTTTAAATTATCATACATATGAGAAAAAACTCATAATGAGGCTACAACCTCTGTTTTGCAAGCTGCTACTTGCTGAGAGAACCAACTCTATGTTTTCTCTAACACCCACTAGAAGGAAGCGCCAACTCCCTGGTTTCTCTAGCACCAACTAGAAGGAAGCACCAACTCCCTGGTTTCTCTAGCACCAACTAGAAGGAAGCACCAACTCCCTGAGTGTTTCCAGCACCAACTGGATGGAAGCACCAACTTCCAATCATACAGGCAGACACCAACCTGTATAACAGAGAACAAGAGTTCTCCCTTGCACCACCCTGCCACCCTGGTTTCTTTGGGTGCAACCAGATGGAAGCTACAACTCCCCGTGTTCAAGCACCCACTTGAACCTATGAGGACAACAGTCCTCCCTAGAACCTCCCTTCCACCCTAGAATATAAATCTTTGCTTATGAAACTTATTACAGTGATATGATGTTCAACAATGGCTTATCGGACTCATCACTGTTCTGCTGCATTTCATTGCTCTGTTTGCCTCATTGTCTTTCTGGACACATGAATTGCGCTGTCTGTTCTTCTACTTTTTATGCTCTGTGTGCCATTTCCATTCACTGCACAGTTCCTCTTCTGTACAATACAACTACTGCACTCTCCTCCTTCTTCACACATGAATCACTTTCACCACCAACAACCACAACAAACTCCAACAGCAACAACAACCCCATCTCTTCTCTGTACTGTGTATTTATAGCTTCTGTGCACCTTGTGTATGCAATGTTCGCAATGCCTCTGCATGATGAATCCACACCGTTATCCTCCACCTCTCGAGTGCTCTGTCTGATCATCATCGTGACTCTTCAGCTTCTCTGGTGGTTTTCCCCGCGTGTCCAGCATCACTGTATGTTATACTAAGATTCCTCAGCCTCTCTGGCAGTTTGAGACTCTTCGTCTTCTCTGTGATAGTCGAACTCACTTTCTTTGTTTTAGTTATAGGCCTCAATGCCCATCCAGCTATTAATCACCTTTACGAACATCTTCATCCCTCTTGAATATTCTCAAAGGCTCTTCACCTTCTCTGTCAATCATCCCCAAGTGTCTTCGAGTCCTCTGGCTCAAACCATCAGTGATTTCTGGCAGTTATACTGTGTTGTGCAACAGTAGCCCTCAGATCTCCTTCAGGTTAATCTACGTCGTTGGATGAGCTTTATTAATCTTTCCTTTAAATCGGGTTTCGAAATTCCTTATGTTCAATGCTCTTTTCACTTACAAATCCTGATCCACAAAATTCCGTAAAGCAGTCAGATCAACGATCCAGATCATATTTAGATCTGACGGTTCAGATTAAGTTAGGAATTCACTCATCACGATTTCGACACTCTGGACATTCGATGTTTTTTTCACTTCAAATTCCCGATCCTTGACACTCCGTAAAGAAGTTGGATCAACGGTCCAGATCACATCTCTATTCAACGGCTGCGATTAAATCGTGATTTCTCATATCGCGATATCGGGATTCCTGATGTCAATAATCTTTGACATGTCCAACTCTTGATCCCCGATGCCTCTCTATTGACTGGAATCAACGGTCCAGATCAAATCTTGATCTGACGGCTCAGATTACATCATGATTTCACATATCGTGAAATCGGGATTCCTGTGGTGAATGTTCTTTGACAACTTCAACACTCGATCCTCGAGACTCTGACGTGGAGTCCATCTGCTGACTCACACGTGGATTGACACGTGTTGAATACTGCCACGTGTCACTCTGATTCGTGACTTACATGTGCCTGAAATGTTGAATTAGTCTGACACTTGTCAATACATGGTTGTGCCACATGTTCCTAGCTGACGTGGTCTGCTGACGTGAGTCGTTTCGATGGTCTATATCACATCTTGATCTGATGGTTCAGATTACGCCGAGATTTTGCATATCGAGAAATCAGGATTCCTGTTGCATTGTTTCTTTGACATTTCCATCACACGATCCTCGAAACTCCGATCAACGGTTCAGATGTGATCTTGAATTGACGGCTCAGATTACGCCTCTAACTTCAATTAGCCCTCCGGCTAAGCTCGTGGTCCACGTGACCTCCCCCTATATGACCGCAGCCAAACCTCCTCATCGGGGTTTCAGACTTTCCAATGTCAAAACATGTATGTCCTCAAGATTCACGATCCCTCAAATCCCGACGCACTCTTTACGCACTAGCTCTCCTGGCTAGGCTCCTGGCCCATATGACCATTATCCCCGTGACCGCAGTCTTACCACTCGTCAGGGTTTCAAGATTTTCAATGCCGCAATGCATTGGCTCACAGGATTCCCGATATGTGAAACCCCGATGAGTCAACCTTCCTTTCGAGATTTCACCTTGGCTTTTCCCGATGGTAAACCTCGTGCAACTCCTATCCGATCTGACGACTGACGGGATATCTAAATGAGATCCAATGGCTCTCGATATCTCCCTTCTGTAGGCTTCTCTTAAGCTCCTCTTGGATGTAGAAACCAACAGTCCAGATCTTCTTCTTCAGCCGATCTGACGGAGGCTGTGCTCCCTCCTGATATTTTCACACTTTCCTCCCAACCTTGGGAGAATTACAAGTTCTCAAAGGACTCGACCTTTGTCTTCCTTCTCCTCTGCGAACTCCTGTATCTTGAGCTTTGCTACGCGCATTCTCCTCGACGCTGTTCCTCCTGAGATTTCACTTCCGAATCCTATTTTTCCATCAATGCACATTCTGATCCTACCATCTTCACTGTTGTACTTGCCATCAATGACAAACATACACTACCTGTTAAACATTTTCCAACAATCTCCCCCTTTGGCATTGATGGAAATTAAGGCACCCAAATTATTTTCTCCCCCTTTGACATCAATGTCAAAGAGAACATGCTCCCCTTGAGATGTTGCAGTATTTTAGGAGGTATAAGATATTAAATCAATGCAAACTCCCCCTGACAGGATTAACTCTTTCATTTGAGGCCTGCAAAATATTTGTATCTGAACCAGAGTCTTCTCTTTCTGATTCTTGGACCTGTTCATCTTCAGCTTCCGCTGTATCCTCTGTGCAAGATTAAAAATTGCTCACCTCTCTTACTCGGACTCCTTTATCAATCTTCTCATGAGTGGATGACTCTCCCTGTCACTGTTATCTCTCTGCTTCTGACTATTTTCCCCCTTTGTTCCTAAAAGGTTAAATTTCCTTGACAAGGTCTTTCCTCTTGTTGTCTCTACAGGATGTCATGTACATCATATTGTACATCAGAATGTTGTTGTCCTACTTGAATACTGTGCAATTGTAGCTTGTACTTTTTAAAGAGCCCTTGGATCTCCCCATTGAATTTCATCGATCTCTATTACTGCAATTTTCATTTTTCTTCCATGATGCATTCAATCCAGGGGTTTTATGTCCATGTTCAATCACAAGATAAAACTGCTACACCCACTCTCACACCTGCTTTTCTTTCTCACAAATGAAGAACCTATATCAGGTTTCTTAGGAGCACTGATTTCTACCTTGTTGAGTCCAATATTGGATTTGTCATTTGGTGATCTCTGGCTATCCAAGACCTTGTCCAGAGTCATGGATCTGCTCAAGAACTTGATTTGGGTGTTTTCCTTCTCAACCTTCAAGACTTATGCTTCCTGTTTATGACATGGTTCTTCTCCTACTTCTTTCGTGGGATAAATGATGACAGAGCATTCTTTTATTGTATCTGAATCTTCTTCTATACTTGCAGGGGAGGATTCAACATCAACGTTATTGTTTTCCCTTATACTGTTATTCACCATTTGTCCTGAGTTTACATTTACCTTACATTCTTTGGATGTGAGCACCTCTTCACTGCCTCTGTCACACTTTTGACTTGAACTGAGCGAATTATGTTTCAGACTATCCACAAGCAGAACATACTGGGCATCTCCTTTGTCATTACTCAAACTCACCATCCCTCTATCCTTGATTTTGCGTGGTTCATCATTTTCAAGGATCACATCTCCTATTTTTCTTTTACTTATGGACAATAGCTTATCCTTGTCTCCAGTCACGTGCTTGGAACATCCACTGTCTATATTTCCAGAGGCCTTTTGTTTTTGAGTTGAAAGTGCTTGAC
>ML853101.1:16287-29867 GCA_009831015.1 Picea engelmannii | reverse complement strand
AGATAAATTTTGGTTGCACTTGCAGAAATAATGCCTTAAAGGACCCCATTGGAAGCTTCATCCACTTTGCTATGGACCTTACACCATCACAAAGGATATGGGGGACAATGATTTTGAGTTCAATATTCCCCCCTTCCTTGGCTTGCACCCCATGTTTAATGTGGACCTCCTTTGGACATACTTTCCACCATTATTGGACACCTCATAGATATCAAAACAATTGGCATTGATAGAGCTCAACAAATTCAAAATCAAATAGAATGGGAAAATATTGCATACTAGAATGGGTTACTCAAAAAATTCAAAATAAAATAGAATATGTAGGTATATATTCAAACATAATAGAAGATGAAATCAACATGTGTAGAGGAAGTGAAACAAAGGTACAGTTGGAATTTTATAAAATGTTGTTTCCTTACAGATTTGACACTTTTAACTATTTTTGTGTTCGTCATTATATTTGTTTTCACTGAAATAAATGGTCTTTCACAGGCGAGGAAATATCATGTAATGTGGGCATATGGACTTATCGTGTAGAAATTATAGATGTAAATAGATGATCCTTTGATTGTGGAACCATGGTTTATTTCAAGCAATCTAGTCAAGCAAGCTCAAAAGATAAGAATGCTATTGAAGGGAATCTACAATATGTTCGGAAAATCCAAGAAATTATTGAGTTGGATTACTGCTCTTTTAAATGTTGTATTTCTAAGTGTAGATGGTATGAATCATTTGAGAGGACACAAAGACATGATACATGTTAGCACTGAGAGTCACCCTCCAACTGTAAGAGGATAAGCCAAGTACCCATCAAAATATTTGTGGATTAAAAGGGTGTGAGTGGGTGACTCAACGAGACTTTAAGGAAAGGAAAGACAATGAAGATCACTACAAATCAGTGATGGGCCATTGGGATATGGAGTCATAAAAAGTCTTCTTAATGAAGGAATTTAATCTCCCTATCAGGCAAAGGATTTAAATGGTGGTGGGAAGGAGAAAGGCAGAAAGTGTTTGAATGATAACCATAAAAAATGGACAAGATGACATTAGATCCTCTACCGCCTTAGGAATCCAGAAATCAGGGGGTTTACAATGATCCAGACAAGAAGAAAAACATAGGATGTCTATTGAACCATGAAATATGGGAATGACGACAACAGATCCTCCATCGCCTCAGGAATCCATAAATCAGATATTACATTCACACAGGAATGAGAAACAAAAACATTTGTTGAACCATGAAAGATGGGCATGACGAAAACATATCCTCCATCGCCTCAGGAATCCATAAATCAAAGAGATGACATTCAGACAAGAATGATAAACAGAAACATCTACTGAATCGTGAAATATGGGTATGATGACAACAAATCCTCCGTTGGCTCAGGAAACCATAAATCAAAGAGATTACATCCAAACAATAAAGAGAAAAAGAAAATGAAAAATAAGAAGATGGTCTGATATAAAAAATTAAAGGAATCTTCATTATATTAAAAATTTATAATCCAGGCCCTCGGGCTTACAAAAAAAATACAGTCATAATAGCTCTCAAATATTTCCCCCGGTCTGGGCCAAAACTACCCCCCCTTTTCAAAATATAAACTGATCTATTTTATATCGGCTCTATTTACCACTGCCAGGAATGTGATCTGACAATTCCATTCAAAGCTTTACATCTAAGAATCCTTCTCTAATACTACATGTGCATCCTTCTAGCAGACGTGAACTCAGATCAGAACAGGTTTGTAGGAAAATCCTTCTACAGGGGTACCTCAGGCTGACATTTCAATCTCCATGGCCAGACCTCCCATGCCTTCCATTTATGGAGTGAGCCGAGTCTTCAACCACCAGCTCTACCTTCCATTAACTACTTTTCCTCGGAGACTCAACGAGACTTAATTCTTAGGGGATGACCACATGTTTCTCTCAGATGCTATATGATCACACGATTGTGGGGCCTTCAAAATCGGTTTGGATTCAGACCGCTTTTGGGCCCGCAATCTATCACCTTTCACCATGTATCACTTTTGACTTACCATGGTTTCAATTGCAGGACCGCTCAAGAAAATTATCGCCTAATCACCTTCCCACCCCGCAATGGAGAGTGGCCATTGATATTGCGATCTAGGATGAGGCCCTTTGATCAATGGCTCAAATCTAGCACTTTCAAACTGACGAATCGGATCAACCCCTTTTCAAACCAAAGGTCTCAATTTCCTTCATGATTCGGGCTTCAGGGTTTTCAATTTTCAAACATAATTTTCCTCAAAGAAAATCCTCCTGGGCTAAGGATCTGACGATGCATGGCTTCCATAGATCAATGGTCAAGTTCCTTTCAGGTCTCTGGACTTTGGAGAAATTAAATCTCAAACCTGGGCTTCCTCCATGTGCTTTTACCTAGAGCTAGGGATCTGATTATGCATGGCTCTTGCAAATCAGCAGTTGAGATTCTTTCGGGTCTCCAGACTTTGGGAAACTCAAAAATCAAACTCGTATTTCCCTCAAAGTTCACAGATTTTTGCTACGTGTCCCCACGGATGGATGGTCCAGATTTACTTCGGGACTTCGACACTTCGACACTTCGGCTCTTCGAGACTTTGGAAAATTCATCCACTTCATTCACTTTGGCCACTTCAGGACTTCAGACGCTTCGGGCCTTCAGGACTTTGACCACTTTATTAAACAAATTTAACAATATTTTGAACCCTCGATTCCCATGAACCGCTGATATGATTTTCTTAGGAATATTCTCCGTTGAAGTTGATCTTTCCTGTTGCTTGCATTTCGAGCCCGAAATGGACTGCCCTGAACATTGCACTTTGACATGTCTTGTGCAGGCCACGAACTTGGACAACTTGCTTCCCTTGACAACTATATGTGATAACAATACCCATAGTGGATTGTTTCCTATAGATTCTTCGAGGTTCCTAACAGAGGATAAGGAGCCTTATGTTCTACCAATTCATTGTAAGCGGGTATTTCTTTAACTCAAATAAGAAGAAATAGTGATCATTAATCTATTATTCATAGTTTATTGTGATAATATATATGTGTTTATTAATCAATACATTTTTTATAACATACATCTAATATATGTATGTCGTTCATGTGCAGGATTTTTTCTATGAAGATATTTTGGACCCAAAATGGATATTTTTCATACATTATGATCCAATATTATGGCATGTATTTGATGATGCATTAGTGTATATCGAAGAAAATAGTGATGGCCAAAAAAATGGGAGATACGGCTTAGAGAACATTAAATAAATTGGCATCCATGATGATGTTGAAGATGGTTATGTTCAAGAACAAGAAGACAACAATCCAAAGTTACATGATGTTATGGAAGACAACAATATGGATGGTATATAAAATGATGATCCAAATAATCTAGTAACAATATGGATGGTCTACAGTCAAATTTCAATGATGATGAAGATGCTTTAAGTCAATATGAGGATGATGATAATACTAGATACTTGAAAGAACATATGAAAATTGGTAATCATACATTGGATGACATTGTTGCACACAATAATGTTAATGACCAAGATTTCTAAATTTTCAGAATTATTTCTAATCCATGTTTTAAAAATGTTGATTCTTATGGCCCAAACTTTAAAATGCTTTTGTATTATTTGTGTCGATACAAATTACTTATTGCAATATCCTTAAAGTGTTCAATATCTTCTATGAATTGTTGGAAAAACAAATTAGGATTATTGATGTAAGAGTATCACTCCATGTCAGCAACGTGCTAGCCAGCCAACATATCCAGCACACATTTAATGAAGAAAGGGAGAGGCGCATCCCTCTCAATTTTGAAATTCGAAATTTCAATAAATTTTGTAAGGCTGTAAAAGTAGACCATGCCTTTGTATAGGTAGTGGTTGAGGTTTCATTTAATGGTAGCCTGCAACAAGCCCAGGATGTTGTCGGGACTGGGCATCCATTTATGTAATGTAGCCATAGGAGCCACTCTATGATAGCGATAACTCATATACAATGGTTGAGGATAAGCTCATGGGAGCCCTCATTTTGTAATAGGTGAAGTTATAGAGAGTAGAGTAGAGAGTTAGGAGGAGAGACTAGAGCAGAGAGGTCTCGAGAGAAAGATGAGACTTATTACAGTCCAGCCTTTGTAAATCATCTGTATAGAGACACAGGGATTAATACAAAAGCAGTTTTTCTTGCATATGATTGTTCATGTATTTATGTTTCATGAATGAATGTTGTATATGTATGTTAGATTTTCATCTACAGGGATAGATAGAATTTGTCTATCTGATTAAGTTGTGATATCTGTCTAGGTTCTTTAGGCCATGCAAGGAGTGCACAACAAAAAATTGGAAGTTCTATAGCCAGCACAAGGAGTGTGCATCTGAGCTCTGCGGAGTCAGAAAGAATGTGCAAGGAGTGCACACCAGGAGGATTCACAGACTCAAAGGAAACCTCAGAGTTACTGAATACTCTGGAGGAGGAACTGTGCAAAGGAAGGCATAGAGAAGAAACAAAACTATTGAAGGTTATGTATAGCTTTGCCAAGAGGGAATTGAGCGAGTACATAGAGTGCACCAGAGAACTCTATTTCAAGTTCTGAGAAAAGAGAAGTGTCAAAGAGAAGACACTCAAAAGGTTTTTAAACACTCTGTGGAGAAAGGCTCTGCAAGGTGTGCATCGAGCCGAAGAACGCCAAGAGGGAGTGAAGCATTTATTTACAAGAAATACTTCAGATCTGAGTTACTTGAAATCTCAGTAGCACAAGGAGTGTGGGAGAAGACTTATTCCAAGCCTATAAGATCAGGAAGGATAGTTCCTTAGCACACCGAGAAAAAACATAGTGAGAATAAGGTCGAGAAACCCTTTGAGGTTTCACAGTCGACAAAGCTTAGGAGTTCGACATTTTGACATTTAGGAGTTCAAGGTTTGGAATGGTAAGTGATTTTGGAGTCACTGCATCGTGAACTTCTGGTTCACGAAACTCTGAAAAGGCCAGGACCATTGGATTGAGGGAGGCCTATAACCATCAGATCATTTCAGGAATTTAGAGTTTGGGGTTTGGAGCGGCTGCATCATGAACTCTCGGTTCGTGAAATAGCACCAGCCGTTGAATCTGGAGCACAGTGGCCTGAGAGCCACTGGATCAAGGATATGTGCACAGGGTTTGATTCCCTAGGAGGTGCATAGGAAAAAGGATCTAGGCCATCAGATCTAAAACCAAGCACAGATAGTCGTCAGAAATGGAAGGAGGTGAGAGGGGTTTAATCCTCATAACAGAAGAGGGAAGAGAGGACTCATCGAATTCTAGAAAGAATCAAAACCGTCCATCTCAGAGGATGCATGTCGAGAGACCCACATTTCGAGGATTCAAACACCGGGATACTGAGAGTGAAGGGTCTCCAGAAATCGTGAAAGCAGAATTCACAAAAGGACTAGGACCATCCATCAAGGAGGACATGCGAAAAGTGGTCAAGTTTCGGGAAAAGGCCTGAAAGATTTTGGTTCCAGGAGGATTGAGCCATTGATCTCTCAGAGGGAGAGATTTCAACATTTCAGGAACCGGGGATTCGAAAGACAGAGAATCGGGAGAATTCTTGCATCGCAGTTTCCTAAATCGCGAAATCCGCTAGTGATTTTTCATGGACCATCATTTTGGAATTTTAGTATCCAGGTGTTCGAGAGGCAAAGGAGTCATGAGATAGGGAGTCCCAACTCACAAAATCATGAAATGTGAAAACCCAAAAGCATTTGGAGGCTAAGGGCGATCTAGATCCATTAACCCCTTTTCAGCATTTCAGATACCGAGAGTTGGAGGGACAAGGATCTTGGGAGAGCTCACATACAGGAGTCCCAAAACCTCAAAACGTGAAAGGCGTGTTGGTTCATAATAGAGAAGAACGCTGAAAACTGAGCTCTAGCATAAGTTTTCTCAAGGCCTGTGCCAGAGGAAAAAGGAACCTGCGGATTTGTTCAAGGGGTTCCAACAAGAGCCCGAAGAGCTATTTCAGCTCAGAAGAAGAATGATCCAAAGACCGGGAGGTCAGTGGACCCTGCTGAGGTAGGGGGTCTACATCAATTGGTATCAGAGCTGATTTTTGTCTGTGGGTTTCAGACAAAATAGAAAGAGGAGACCGTTACTTTGTTCAAAGACAAAAGAGAGATGATGGGAGAAATTCTGGTAAAGCCAAGTGGAATCAGAAGCAGAGATTCATTTATATACAACAGGTGAGAGAAGCAGGGTGTTAATGCTCTGTGAAGATTGTTGCAAGGTGTGCAATAGTCAATAGACAGCCATGTGAGTTGTAGGAGGACATGGAGATGCTCTCAGGCGTAGATTTATCCATAAGTTTTCCAGGAGGATAGACAGAAGGTGAAGAAAATGGCCACTGAAGGCCATCTGTGTGGTGGAAGAGGAGACCACCAGCAGAAAACCAAAGCAGAAATTGGTGATGAACTCGCTGAGATAAGAGCGAGAATGGAGTAGCTTGCATTAATAATGTATCAGAGTGCAAGAACATGATGGGTGTATGAATGGCCCATTAAAAAGAAGGTGAATTGGCCAGTGAAGGATTTTTTGGCCAAAAGACAACAAAGGCTGTTGAAATTATGGTTGAGGTATGTTGAAAGCCTCAGTGACACAGAGCTGGTTTGCATCTTTGAGCCAGAAGTTGGAGAAACCCTCAGTGATTAGGAAGAGAGATCATTTTCAAGTCTCATAAACTGCCAGGAGGGCAGAGATGAATTTTCCAATTTCCAGGTGGGAAATGAAATGAGATCATTGGAGGATCTCATAGACTGTCAAGAGGACAGTAGTGGAAATTCATATTGCCAGGAGGGAAATGGTATGACATTAGCTGAAGAACTCATAAAATGTCAAGTGGGTAGGGTAGAAATAACATATTTCCAAGTGGGCAGGGGAGAGCAGATGAGACTACCTGAAAGTATCATGAACTCAGGGATGAGTTCGGATCAGCAAGGAGTGCTGATGAAGATGGGATCGATTGATATCATAAACTATCAGGTGGACAGAAGTGAACTTTCGAGTTTCCAAGTGAGAAATGGGAAGAGATTAGTAGAAGGTCTTGCATACTGCCAAGGGAGCAGTGGTGAAAGTTTAGATTTCCAGGTGGGCAATGAGATGGGATCAGATGATCTCATAGACTGCTAGGTGGGTAGCAAAAAAATCCCAAATTTCAAGGTGGGCAGGGGAAAGGAGATGAGACAGTATGAGAGTCTCATGAACTCAGAGGAGATTTCAAATCAGAAAGGAGTGATGACAAGTGAGGATTAGAAGAGCATTCTGATGATTGGGGGAATTCAGGTATTCCTACTAGATAGCCCAATTGAGGCAAGATCATGTGTTGCAGATGCAACAACAACAAGAGGACAACCAACAAAAACTGTCATGAAGGAAGAAGTGGATCAGACACTGATGTTTTCCCAAGGAGAAGAAGAAGAGAATTCAGCGGAATGGCTCAAAATTTTCATCCAAGAAGCTGAAATAGAGATGACTGTAGCACTAGAGCCTACAATAGAAGAGGAAGCAGACAACATGGATTTTGCTGACCTGTGTGAAGAATTGGAATCCCTGGGAAGGAGGGTGATGGTGCAAGGATTTCACATCCAATAGGTAAAATTGAAAGTAGGTAGTGGAGCATACCAGCCCCAGGAGAAGATGGAAGAAGTTGGAAGTATGCCAGCAGGAGAAATGGCAGCAATAGAACTGCCATAGGAAGAAGCTGAGCAACAACTCAGTAATGAAACTAAAGAGATGGAGTCTGCAGCAGAGTGGCCAGTTAGTGCCACAAAGAGAGATAAATATAGCATGGGAGATAAAGCAAATCTACCCATTGAGAAGACATAAGTGCAGCAGAGAAGACTGCATACAAAGAGCCAGCCACTAGAGCAGTTGGAAGATGTAATTGAAGAAATCATAAGGCTAATGTTAAGTTTAGTAGAAGAGACTGCCAGCAATGAGAAGCTAAGTAGAAGGGAGCCTGGAAGAGTGGAAGGGAATAAGAAGAAGCAACAACAACAACATCATAGCTAGAGAGGAGCAGATGGACAACTCCAAGGGAAAGTTTGGGATCTAGGTGGATTTCAACATTGGAGAAAAGGAGCTCATGAGAAGGAGCTCATGAGTAGGAGCTCATGATTTTTCCAACTAAGGAGTATGATGTAGGAGAATCACTCCATGTTAGCAGCATGCCAGCCAGCCAGCATGTTAGCGATTATTTTTGTCTTAGGCGCAAAAGCACCCAGGTCTACAGGTTGCTCAGGAAGTGCCCAAGAGCAGCGCGAGAGAATCCCTATTTTTCCGGCAGCAAGGCAAGTGAGTGGGAAAAATAGCGTTGGCAACATCCAAGATCTATTTACAAAGTAGATCGGCTGTCATCGGGTTTTCGGAGCTACCGAGTTGCCCAAGGTTTAGTGCAAGAGGGAGCACCAATAGTTCAAATTAGATTTGGGTCGTCCGATCCAACCAGGACAGGTGGCAGCCTATCGGCATATCGGGTATCGGGAGTCAGGAAGCTCTCCGTCCATTGCACTTGAAAGTGTCGATCAACGAAACTCCGAAGCTCCCTTCGAACTAAGCCCAGGAGCTCAGCACCAGGTCATATCAAGCGAGCGGGTGAAGGGGGGACAACCCTTTTATAATAGCAAATACTATCTGGGCTGTCCATCTGAAGGACGCGCGACACGCATCCATGTCATGACAGCATTCGGGAGTTCGAGTGGTAAGCACTCCTCGCCATTTTACATTTCGAAACCCCGAACCCCGATAGCGCCGAAAGTGCTGAAACTCAGGCCCACAGTATTACCGGGTTAGTTCAGAGCCATCAAATCAGTGGGGAACACGTGGCGACCGTTAGGACCTCCTGGCATTTCACCCATCATGACTTTAAAGAAGAAAAATCTTAATCCTTTCTCATCCGCGAACCCTGAAACGCCAAAAGCACTTAGACAAAGAAGTCTGCACACGCCATTTTGGCCTTTAATGTTTTGGCTACCTCCCTTGCAAAGGCCATGCGAAGTTAAGGTAGTGTCTGTCATAGGCACATGATCATCCTGAGTTTGCATGTGCAGACTGTCAAAAGATATGCAGACGCAATTTTTTTAATTCAGCGTCTTGTTTTTGCTGTTGTAGTTGTTTTTTAGTATATGTAGGCGTTTTCGCCATTTTTGTAAGGATCGATGGTTGAGCAAGGGTCCCGATTGTAAAAGCTTTAACGAAGCAATGGTTATTCTAGTTGCGTATTAACATCTGAGACTTCTTGCCTTATGAATGTCATCTTCTTTCCATGTCTTTGTTCATATTGTATTAGAACAACTCAGAATTGGAAGATCCAGTCGAGTTGTGACTGTTATAGGATGATGTAGGTTGGATCACTGTAATAGTCGCATTGTTTCTAATCAGTCTCTGCATTTTTCTTAGTGTTGAATGACTTGGAATTGGAGGATCTAGTCAAGTCACCCCCTCAGTTACCCGAAACTCTGAACCAAGAGGATCTTGTGTTTAAAGTTTTTCTTCTGCAAGCTGCTGAAAGGTTCGTTGCCCAAAGTAGTTTTTCTCACTCCTCTCAACAAGTCTTCCACCTGACCATTTTACAATCAATGTACTGACTTAAGTTAGATTAAGACCTCCTTTGTTCTTTACATACCAGACCCAGTCCTCGAGCTAGAGTGATTCCATCCCGAGTCTTTACCCATTTGATCACCCCTCAAAATAATCGTGACATAAAACTGATGGGCGTCGGGCTCTGCTCCTGCAAGCAATCCAGGGGTGACTTTTGACGCTGACATTTATGGCGCTGTTGCCGGGGACGAAGTTGAAGATTTTCCCTGGGTAGAACAACATTGAGCCTCTGATTCTGAAGGTGCATCAGACATTAGAGCCCTTAAAGATTGCTACTGTGCACCTGGCGACTCCACTGTGGCGACTCCATTGTTTCCACATCACTGTTTCAGCTGTGACTACTGTTAGCACACCTGAAAGTTGACCCCAAGGAGCTTTCTTGAGAAGGTTTCAGCAGCTTCTTTCTCAGTCTGAGAAGCTTCCTGGGGTAACGACAATGTTAAGATCTGGCCTTTGATGGTGAATAAGGGCCAGACACACTTGAGGTTGCGCATCTTTCACCTGGTGAATCCATGATTCGAGGATCGATTGGTGACTCCACTGGTTCGATATGGAGAAAATTCTGGCTCAAAGGTTTGATTTCTGTGACTTTTCTCAGATAGTTGGTTTCCCTAATGCACTTCCTAATAGAGACCAATAGGAAGATTTCCTCCCTGAATTTCATGCAACAAGTTGGGAGGAACCAGCTGAGCATTTACTGGACTTCCATGAGGATATTCACTGACACAATATCACGTAGGAGGATGTCCGGATTAAGCTCTTTAGGTATTCATTGAAGGGAGCTGCTCTTGAATGGTGTCAGTCTCTTCCCGCTACAAGCATCCTCTCTTTAACAGGTTTTCATACAGCTTTCAATTCATTTTGTAAAGATTATTTTCCAGCTGATTGTTTGTATAAAAACTGTTGTGAGGAGTTTTCTTCGCTTCATGAAGCCTCTGCTGGCCCTGAAGACCAGGTCTGTGATGAAGCTTTTACTGTGGAGGAAAGCATTTTCCAGGAAAATATAGAGGTGTTGAATGATATTAATTGTGTTAGCCCTAGAATGGAAGCATCTGACATTATATCAGATGCCTCTATTCTTTCAGATATTCATAGCGATCAACATGCCTCTTGTGGAAATTGTGAGTTTATAGAGCAAATGTGGTCCATGGTAGATGGCTCACCTGGGTATCGGGTTGAGGCGGATGTTCCTAGCTGCCCTTCTTATGACGACAAAGACCTCCCCATTTTTAAATAAGAGATGGTTGTGGAGGAGGATTTTTCTCTTTTCCTTCAAGGGGTTTCTCAAGATATATTCTTACCTGGGATTAAAGAGAAAAGGATTATGTATGGGCAACCAGAAGCAGTAGGTCCCACTGACCCTGAAACGAAATTTTTTGACGGGATCACTGTTCTGGAGGAGGGTCATATCAATGAAGGACAACCCCTTTTTGATGTGTATTATAGTGATGATGAGCAGTAAGCTTATCCTACATTTGATCACTATAAAGATACTGAAGAGCCAGTCAGCAAGTAGAACCACCCCATGGTCCCTATTTATGATAAATACAAATCTGACCCAGGGGAGAGCCAAGAAGAGGAAAAGGAACCAGAGGAATAGCTGAGCACATATTTCATTCTAGAGCCAGTCAGTGAGCGGCCACCATCTGAGATCAATGAGCCCACTTCAGTTATTCACCCGTCTATGCTTATCAGAGATATTCGGCCGCACGTGAACAACTGTGTAGCAGAAGATGCTATCTATCACCAATTTCCTGGAATTCACCACTCATTCTATGACCCTATCGATGAATACATGGAGTGGCATGTCCTTTATGCCTTGAAGCCGCCCTATTCCATATCAACTTCACCCTGTGAGAAGAATTTGAAGAGTGTATCCATTCTGTTGTCACAGTTACACCATCTGCTGGTGATCATCGACAGAAAGAAAGAGCTTCCCTTCAGGAAGTTGCTTGATTGGCTATGGTGGAAGTCTGCTTTCACCTAACCCCATGTAAAGTGTTTTATTAGTTTAGGATTGTATATAAATAAGCTCCTTTGAGCATGTATTTTTATTTTGTTGCTTTTATTTTTTGGCTTGTATTTTCAGCAGCGGGATGTTTTGAGCCTGACTCCATATCCCAACAGCAAGGCACTAAAGCTACGAAATGAGTTCTTAGAGCATCACAGGGATGACTCTATCCCCCATGGAGCCTAATGCTAGCAATTATTTTTGTCTTAGGCACAAAAGCACCTAGTTCTATAGGTTTCTCAGGAAGTGCCCAAGCACAGCGTGGGAGAATCCCTATTTTTCCGGCAGCAAGGCAAGCGAGCGAGCAAAATAGCATTGGCATCATCCAAGATCTATTTACAAAGCAGAACGACGGTCATCGGGTTTTCGGAGCTACTGAGTTGCCCAAGGTTTAGCGCAAGAGGGAGCACCAATAGTTCAAATCAGATTTAGGTCGTTCGATCCAACCAGGACAGGTGGCAGCCTGTCGGCGTATCGGGTATTGGGAGTCAGGAAGCTCTCCATCCATTGCACTTGAAAGTGTCGATCAATGAAACTCTGAAGCTCCCTTCGAACTAAGCCCAGGATCTCAGCACTAGGTCATATCAAGCAAGCGGGTGAAGGGGGGACAACCCTTTTATAATATCAAATACTATCTGGGCCGTCCATCTGAAGGACGCATGGAACACATCCACATCATGACGGCATTCGGGAGTTCGAGTGGTAAGCACTCCTCGCCATTTTACATTTCGAAACCCCAAACCCTGATAGCGCCGAAAGCACCGAAACTCAGACCCACAGTATTACTGAGTTAGTTCAGAGCTGTCAAATTAGTGGGGAACACGTGGCGACCATTAGGCCCTCCTGAAATTTTGCCCATCGTGACTTTAAAGGAAAAAAATCCTAATCCTTTCTCATCCACGAACCCCGAAATGCCAAAATCACTTAGACAGAGAAGTCTGCACATGCCATTTTGGCCTTTAATGTTTCAGCTACCTCCCCTGCAAAGGCCATGTGAAGTTAAGGTAGCGTCTGTCATAGGCACACGATCATCCTGAGTCTGCATGCGCAGACTGTCAGAATACATGCAGACGCAATGTTTTTAATGCAGCGTCTTGTTTTTGCTGATGTAGTTGTTTTTTAGTATATGTAGGTGTTTTCGCCATTTTTGTAAGGATCGATGGTTGAGCAAGGCTCTCAATTGTAAAAAATTTAACGAAGCACTGGTTATTTTAGTTGTGTATTAACATCTGAGACTTCTTGCCTTATGAATGTCAGCTTATTTCCATGTCTTTGTTCATATTGTATTAGAACAACTCGAAATTGGAAGATCCAGTCGAGTTGTGACTATTATAGGATGATGTAGGTTGGATCACTGTAACAGTCATGTTGTTTAATCAGTCTCTGTGTTTTTCTTAGCGCTAAATGACTTGGAATTGGAGGATCCATTCAATTCACCCCCTTAGTTACCCGAAACTCTGAACCAAGAGGATCTTATGTTTAGAGTTTTTCTTCTGAAAGTTGCTGAAAGGTCCATTGCCCAAAGTAGTTTTGCTCACTCCTCTCACCAAGTCTTCCACCTGACCGTTTTACAATCAATATACTAACTGAAGTTAGATCAAGACCTCCTTTGTTATTTACATACCAGACTCGGTCCCCGAGCTAGAGTGATTCTGCCCCAAGTCTCTACCCATTTGATCACCCCTCAAAATAATCGTGACATAAAACTAATGGGCGTCGGGCTCTGCTCCTGCAAGCAATCCAGGGGTGACTTCTGATGCTAACACAACACATCCAACACACATTTTGTTAAGGTCCTAACCTGCACATAGGTAGATCAATGTATTCGGATGTAATAAAGGTCAATATTAATAAGACCTTTCAATAAAATATAATAAGGCGGATGTAAGAAGACCTAATAGAAGCTTCCGCTTCTAGAAGGATCTTCCT
>WSFP011379272.1:0-29867 GCA_009831015.1 Picea engelmannii | reverse complement strand
ACTCTATGTGTGTTGTTTAATTATTGTGTTAGTTCTACATTTGAGTTAAATGGATGTTATCCCGAGTTTTAGTACACTTCTCTTAGTTGTGTGAATGATTGTAATGAAGAATTACACTACATTTTCATGGGTTCTTACTCAGAAATCCATTTTTTCTTTAGAACTATATGAATGCCAACAACTCTAATATCTTTTTCATTCATGCCTTTTCAAGTTGAGATCCATGGTTGTTACCAATTGAATATATTCAAAAAACTTATGCTAAGAAAATTGTTTTTCCTTTGTTTAGTGTGAATATCAACAACATTGAATTACCCACGACTCATTTTACTCCGAGAAATAAGATCAAGGGATATTAAGAGATGGTCATTTCAATTTAGTAGGTAAGTTTCTAAATTTGATAACAAAAAAAACACAAATTCGGCCTTGAGACCACTAGGGACAAATTCTAGCTTAAACCCAATATTAAGGGATGAAGAGAGGGTTGAATGTTGTTTTTCAGATGCTCTTTGAGGATGCACATGTGTTTATAGATCGTTGAGACTACACGTAGGTTGTATGGGATGTACGTGCTCTGGTAGGTCGCCTCTAATTCCCTTTATATGAGTGACTTGTAGTTTTTGAGCCTTTCCTTGGCTTCTTTGGGATATGAGATGAGTGGGGAAATCTAAGTGATAAGTGCAACCACTCTCTCATTCCATTGCTTTGTCTTGTTATGGTTTGAGTGATTGGGATACTTGTGGTTAAACTCTTTGGCATTATTTGGAAATATCTCATTTCCCCATACTCTTTTAAAGTTGCTTCATATATTTTTTCATTACTTGTATTTAATTTGAATTGGAATTTGGTTGTAGTTGCTCAATTTTGTGCATCCGTATAATTTTTCATTCTAATCAACATACTGGTTGATATTGAAACCGCTCAAAGCATGAGATTATGGCCATCATCGTTGTATTTAGTTCTAACATGTAGGGTGATCATTCTTAAGCCATTATAAATAGTTTGGAGTGTTGGAATAAAGCTTGCTATTTTATATTACATTCATAAACAACATTTTCATATTTTTCCTTCAATAATACTAGAGCAACATATAATTTTAAACTATTGGAATGCTATATAAAACTATGGTATAAGAAACATTAGGACCTGGCCACTTCATTTCAAAAACAATTGCATATTCATAACTCCATTACCTGGTTTTCTATTAAGAGTCCATTGAAGACAAGGTTAATCATTCTTGGGGTGATATACATATTTTCCTAACAATGGATATGGTTTTTTAATGTTTACTATATATGCATACATGGAATACTAAACTAGCATAGTAGTCTTGAGCTATATCTAGTTCTTGCACAATTAGAACCTAGCACTTTGTCACTCAGGGAAACCATACACCCCTAATTTGTAAGTAGTCTTGGTGAGTGGGAAATCCATAGATGGAAATAAACAAATGGATTGAATTCAAGATAGAGTTCTCAATGATAGATTGATTCTTTGTTTGTATTGGCCTGATTACTATTGTGTTGTTAGTTGGTTTTTGTGTGCAAGTTACACTGAAGATAGAAGCGTTAGAGTCATTCTAAGAGTAGATATCTTTGTATAACACAAAGAACATACTGGAAGTAAATTCCATAGAGGATATGTGAAGGTGGAACGAATGGAATACAAGTCACTCTTTTATGGATCATAGATCCCCTGGAACAAATTTTAGGGAACACACAACTCCATACAATTACTTTTCCTATAGAATAGCAAGATGTTTCTTTGTAGTTACAAGTAATATATTTATTTGCAGTTATAAGTACTCATTGATTTATTGAGTTCTAAACCTATCATATAGTTTTTGTGGTTGCTTCTATGAGCTATATCCCATCATGTCTAATTGAATGATATATTCCATGTGATATGTGATACATTCCAACTCATTATCTGTTGGGTTGTAGGATTTGAATGGATTCTACAACTTGACTTAGTAAAGTGTTCATTTCTTAAATAAGGTTTCCAATCCATCCTTTTAAGTGATTTGAATAGAATCAATTCTTCAATAATAGCAAAGAAGTCTTTGTGACAGACATAAATTTCACGACACTAATGAATCAACATAAATAACTCATTTTCATTATAGCTATTTAATACATTCATATTAGATGATTCATGTAACCTCTCATAATTATGCTAAAACACATCAATTTACAAGCAAATACTAGATAAATTGAAATTGTCAATAATTAATAACTTTGACAATATTTCAAGTATGGAAAAGGCAATGTTTGGGGGTTTATGGAAATAAAATAGACAAGAAAGAATGAGAAAAAATGGACAATTTACAGGCTCATCATGTTGATGAATGCAACTATGTGAGACATTCTCCAGCTTACAAACCTGTGAGATGTGGATCATTGCAGCTATTTGAGTCTTTCTCTCAGCTTACAAACTTGAGAGAAAGCCCCTAAGAAGGGTATGTGGTTCCTGCCTAACACAGAGCTAGGAACGTAGAGATGAACTCCTCCATTCAGAGAGTTGAGAAGAACTCCATATGATTATCCAGCGGGAAAGGCGATCTGTTGAGTTATACGTTCTTGTGGCTGAGAACAAGGTGAATGTGTGAAATCCCAAAGTGTTGGGTGCATCGTCATGTGAAGATAAATGAAGATGATGTATTAGCCTCATATGAGCAACAGAGTTGACGAGAAGACTCCAGATGTTTCTCCTGTGTGAGGCAGTGGGAAAGAATATCTGTAGAGTGGACGTGTTTGTGGACGAGCACAAGTGAATGTGTGAAGATCTGGTTCTTTTGTGTAATTTAGTGAACCAGAGATATGACATCCCTATGGATGTGCCCCTAGTGGATGAGCACTAGTGGGTGTATCAGATCCTTTTCTATATATTGTTCAAGAGTCATACCTTCCTGTAACCCTAATTGTTATGTAAAGGGTACATGTTCACCCCACCTTAATGTGATTAATAATAAATGTAAAAGATAATTAATCTCGTTAATATTATTTATAATAATAATAATAATATTTATTATTATTATTATTATTATTATTATTATAATGTGACTTAGAGAGGTCGTCCCTGTTGATCCAATAGATACTTTTGTTGATATGACAAGTCTAATATAAGTAAAGGAAGATTCCCCATTGTGGAATCATATCTTTCATGCGAGTTTGGAAATTTCAGAAAGTACACTTCTTTGGGAAAAATGTGCACCTCTCTTGGGTGCTAGAGTTCTAGGGTTTGAGCACCCTCTTGTGTGCTAGGGTTTATCTTGGTGGTGAAGGTATTTTTCTTGAAGAATATAGCAAAGGATTTGGCTGGGTTTTCTTCCCTTGTTGAGAAGGGTTTCCCAGGATACATCTTGCGTTCTTGTGCAGGTGATTCTTCTTATGATCTTGGTTGCTGCAACATTTATGGTTATGGATAAATGATAAAATGGAATGGACTTCATGATTAAACTAACTTATTGAAAAATAAACATGGTATCAGAGCATAGGTCTTGAAATAACCCATTGCACAAGCATCCACCAAGTCTCAACTTACCTTGTGCAGAACCGTACGACCCTTCTAGGGTTTCCAGAAAATTTTGTATGACCCTCCTTTCAGTGGTGATTCAACCCTTAATACTTGGACTTTGGGGCCACTTTTGGCATAGAATAGTATGGATTCTTTAAGCGCATCTCCAAAATCTCTCAAAACGAAATTCCAAGAAATTTTGATTTTTGGCCCTAGGGTTTCTAGGGTGCCGAAATTTCCTGCAGAATATTATTTCTAGATTTCTGAAGAAACATTCTCCTGAATCAGCAAGCATATCTGTGACATTATGAAATTTATTGTTGGAAGTCATAAGTCCAATATAATCCAAGGTTTCTAATTCAACCTAATCATTAGGTTTTCAAAATCCAGTCGACAAGAAATAAACCAATCAAATGAAGAACATAGCATTAGTAAAAGATAGGATTGATGGAGCAAGAAACTTCAACTCCTAGAAATCAAGGATTCTATTCACTCTTGAAGAATATGACCTCTTGGATTTGAGAACTAAAACTCTACCAATCAAAACTACATATATAGAGAAGAAGATGTCAAAGCAATAAAATTAATCATCTACTCAATAAGAGATCACCTCTTGCCTCGTATTGCCAATATGAAGACACCCTATGATATGTATGAAGCCTTAAAAGGAATTTTTGAAAGTGAAAACACTCTCAGAGTTCTTATCTTAAAGAGCCAACTTCAAAGTACCAAGATGACGAAGGGTGACACAATTGCACTCTTCTTTATGAAGTTATCAGAGATTAAAGAACAATTAGAGACCATTGGGGAAATCATGTCTGATAGAGAACTTGTCTTAACTACTCTCCAAAATATTCCAAAATCATGGTATCCTTTCATTCAGAGTATCAGTGGAAGAGAATCTCTACCAACCTTTGATCGTCTATGGACAGATTGCACTCAAGAAGAACTTAGACTTAGAAATAGAGGAGTGGGAGATTCCTCAGAAGAAAATCATGCTCTTGCACTTCATACAAAGAAGGGAGGAAAATTAAAAAGAAATTTTAGGAAAACATTTAAAGGTGAAAAGTCTTCACCCAATCCAGGTTATCAAAGAAGAGATGTTTTAGAAATTCAGTGCTTCAAATGTGACAAGTATGGACACTATGCAAGAAACTATCCAACCAGGAAGAAGGGAAGAAAATATGCTTCCATTGCTGACATTGATCCAAATCCACCTCAAAAGAATGAAGAGAAGAGAGAGGAGATGTACTTCCTATAAAATACATGACTACAAACTAGGTAAATCAATTGATCTCTAATTTTATAGTTGATTGCATTTTTGAAATAAATGAAGGATATTATTCCTTGTACGAGAGCTCTAAAAAAAAAAAAACTTGGACCATTATCCCTAGTACGAGAGTCCAAACCATATTTAATTTTTTCAGTATACAAGAATAAGAAGAAAAGTTGTCCTGAAGAAGAGATAGCCTTTCAAATATCCAGAGAATCTCATATGGAGATTGACAGTAAGACAAATACCTTCTCCCCCTTCAACAGTTCAGAGTGAGACATACCTTATTCCAATTGATCCAGTTGTTCCAGTTGATATATTCATAGTTATTACAGTAGGGCGTAAAAGGCCTACCTAGAATCTCTTTGGAAAGAGGAAAATAAACATACAAGCCTCTCAAGGCACATCCCGAGAAAACAAAATAGATTTTCCAGCTATCCTTTATTCATGAGCCATTTCATTGATGCTGAGCCTCCTTGTCTTATAGAAGCAACATGAGAATAGGTATGGAAATATGCCATGACATAAGAATACCAATATATCTTAAAGAATGATGCATAAGATATTATTCAGGGACCAGAAGGGAAGTCTATGGTAACTTCCAAGTGGATCTATAAGATTAAGCATGCAGCTGATGGAAGTGTCAAACGAGATCTATAGCCATAGGTTTCTCACAAATAGAGGGAGTTTTCTATGATGAGACACTTGATCCAGTAAAACTGATACACTTCCATCCATACTACCATCCATGAGATGGAAACTATATAAGATAGATAAATTCTTAATGAGTTTGGATTTCAGCAAGAGTGTTGTTGATCCAAACCTATATCATTACAATGTTGATGAAAAAAGCCTGATTTTGATGAATTATTCAGAAAGCCTTGTTGTTGGATACAAGTAACCCTTGACTTATGAATTCGAGATGAAGAATCTGAGCATGATGCACTACTTCTTGGGACAAGAAGTATGACAAAGGATCGATGAGATTTTCCGTGAGTTAAGGAAAATATACAATGAAAATATTAAAGAAGTTCAAGTATGACATAATGCAAAAACCACCGTGATGGATTTAAAAGAAGAAGATTGATGATGATTCAAACGAAACTGATCCACACCTGATTGGATCACTGATGTATCTAGATTAACACCAGACTTGATTAATGCTATGCAGTAAATGTACTTAGTCAATTCACGATTCATCTAAGACAGACTCACTGGATAGAAGTAAAGCATGTATTGAGATATATATAAGGCACAATTGGATATGGCCCGAGATATGCCTCCAGTGTGAACTTGAGTTTGCAAGATATGCCGATTCAGATTGAGAAGAAAGTACAGTGGATTGGAAGACACATCTAGTTGGTATTCTACCGTAAAGTTTTCCATGGTTTCCTAATGCAGCAGGAAACAAAACTATGTGGCCTTGAGTACCACAGAGGCAGAGTATATAGCAGTGAGTGTGCGTAGCAATGTGGCTTCACAAGCTTCTGAAAGATTTACTTAACCATGAGATGGATCTTATGATGATAAACAAGAGTCGTGTGTAAAGATCCTTGAGAACCCATTGTTTCCTAATGGATTGAAACACGATGAGATGAAATATCCTTATATCATAGATATGATGCAGAGAAAATCGTACACATGCAGTACCTTCCTACACATTATCAAATTATAGACATATTTACGAGACTAACTTGGTGAAAAATGCCTTCCTAGTTGAGAGGGAGTATTGATGACTCCAACCAAAAAAAAATTAGAGTACATCTGTGTGAGACTTGGCATGATGAAGAATTCCTCCCTAGCTGAGAGGGAGTGTTGATGAATGCAGCTATGTGAGACATTCTTCAACTTACAAACTTGTGAGATGTGGATCATTGCAGCTATGTGAGTCTTTCTCTCAGCTTACAAACCTGAGAGAAATCCCCTAACAAGGGTACGTGGTTCCTGCCTGAGACAGAGCTAGGAACGTAGAGATGAACTCCTCCATTCAAAGAGTTGAGAAGAACTCCAGATGATTATTCAGTGGGAAAGGTGATCTGTTGAGTTAGACGTGCATGTGGCTGAGTACAAGGTGAACGTGTGAAATCCCAAAGTGTTGGGTGCATTGTCATGTGAACAGAATTGAAGATAATGTATTAGCCTCCGCTGAGAAATAGAGTTGATGATAAGACTCGAGATGATTCTCTTGTGTGAGGCAGTGGGAAATAAGATCTGTAGAGTGGACATGCTTGTGGATGAGCACATGTGAATGTGTGAAGATCTTGTTCTTTTGTGTAATTCAGTGAACCAAAGATATGACATCCCTATGGATGTGCCCCTAGTGGATGAGCACAAGTAGGTGTATCAGATCCTTTGCTATATATTTTTCAAGAGTCAAACCTGCCTGTAACCCTAATTGTTATGTAAAGGGTACAAGTCGGCCCCACCTCAATGTGATTAATAATAAATGTAAAAGATAATTAATCTGGTTAATGTTAATTATAATAATTATTATTATTATTATTATTATGTGACTTAGAGAGTTCGTCCCTATTGAGCCAATAGACACTTTTGTTGATAGGACAAGTATAATATAAGTAAAGGAAGATTCACCATTGTGGAATCATATCTTTCATGTGAGTTTGGAAATTTCAACAAGTGCACTTCTTTGGGAAAAATGCTCACCTCTCTTGGGCACTATATTTCTAGGGTTTGAGAACCCTCTTGTGTGCTAGGGTTTATCTTGGTGGTGAAGGTATTTCTCTTGAAGAATATAGCAAAGGTTTTGGCTAGTTTTTCTTCCCTTATTGAGAAGGGTTTCCCATGATACATCTTGTGTTCTTGTGCATGGTGATTCTTCTCGTGATCTTGGTTGCTGCAACATTTATGGTTATGGTTAAATGATAAAATGGAATGAACTTAATTCTTAACCTAACTTATTAAAAAATAAACACATCATACCCCACAATTGAAGGGTTGCATGCCCCCATGCAACAAAAATGCACAAAAATGAAACAAAAATTAAAATGGCCTACCGGTGTTCCACTTTACTCTTAATCTTCTTGTTGTTCTCCCAAACATATGCCCCTATTATTATAAGATATGAAATGAATAAGTCCTTCATGATTTTAATAGATTGAATATTTTTCTCCTTCCCTCCATCTTATTTCTTCTATGGAAATATCAGTCTCTTGTAGTTTTCTAGATAGGGATAAGATGCAATAACAATAGAAATATAAATCTTGGTCTTATCTAGGTAAAGTTACCCTTTGGAGGGTATCAACATATAATTGGGCCCTAGGTAGGGCTCATTTAATCACTTTAAAGGAATGTGGTCTTGTTATTTTCATCCTAGGTGTGAGCTCTTCCCATCTTGACTAAGAACAATGCAACAATATGTTCTGTGATGTTTTCATAATATTGTGATAGTATGTGAGTACCTCTTGTTGTCTCTTATCCAATACAACTATCACTTATAACACATAATCCCCTCGATGTGATTCTACACTACCTCTCTCAATTTATTGTTTATTTCTCTCACTCATAAATCAGTGCTTGACTCCTCCATTTTGTATTTCTGTAATTCATCAAACCCTCTTTCCCCATCTTGTAACCAAGAGACAAATGTTCTTAGGTTTAGATCCCCCACATAAGGATTAGGGGACCATCCAAGGGATTGTGATACTACATAATTATGTAAATAGATTTGACACATGTTTTATTTCTTTGGAATACAAATGAAGAAGATTTCATAGAATTCTTTTTGGTTTTCCAACCCAAAAGGTAGATGAGGGGTAATTCTATCTAGTAAAAACTTGAACCATGGTTCCCTAAGGTAGAGTGTCACTACATCCTAGTAGGTGGTATACATAATAACATATTATCTATGTATTATGATCTTATCATATTTTTCATCTATTTCTTCCTATTGTTTCTAGAGCTCCTTAAATTAAAATTTACAACTTCAAGTTGACTTGGTTATGGTTTTCAACTAAAAAAAATCCCCTTGTCTTTTAATTCTACAATAGCCCTCCACTCTACAGTATTTGACTCAAATATTTTGAGTCGAATGAGCAACTCTAAACCTTCTTATTTGACACAACAATATGCTCGATGTCCTTTTCAACTCCTTAGGGTTTTGATATGGGGTTTCTTGTTCTCTTTAATGACCACACCCTATCCCTTGTAGAGATATTATTCTCTCTATTCTCCTCTACTATGGGAACCCCTAATGTTTTCAAAGGTTTGGAGTCTAATTGAATAGGGGGGTCTCCAATTTGAATTAAAAACTCAACAATATGTGAAGTAGAGGGTTTTTCTTCATTAACCCGTGGAACCTCTGTTCTTTCTTCTTCCTTGTGAACCTCTGTGGAATCTGATACACAATACTAAACTAACTAACTAACTAAAAATAAAATAAAATACAACGCATTCCCAATCTAGCACCCCCCCGGTTGGAAAATCATTGCAAGGAAATTACAATACTAGAATCACAATTAAAACTCTGCTAAACAACCACAACATTCGTATTCACCATTGAGACAAAAATTACAACATCAAAGTATTACGGATCCATCGTTGTTTCCTCTCTATACAAGACTTACAATAATATTGTTTCTCCTCTGTCTCTCCATCTATATCCCCTTTACAATTAGATTACATTTTAATATACATATCTCTTCTCTATCTTCCCCCCTACGACCAACTCCCCTGTAACTATAAATCTATTCATAGGGAATGTAAAAAAAACCTGATTCTTTGGCTAAATATGGTATTTAGGTAAGAGCACGAGCTATTCTCATGACAAAATGCATGAGAATATCTCTCTCATCCAATATCATGTTTTTCCTACTGGCATTTGTTGACAGGTTGACCGTAGGTTTGACCATGCCACCGTGTTTGTTGACTTGGAGGTAGGTTTGGTCTCATGAAAACAGATTCATATTGAGGTGGTTATTAACAAAACCCATATGCTCAATCTTGCTCTGAGATAACGCAGATATGAAAAATTGATGAAGCGCTACCATATTTCTCCCACCTATCATCAAAAGGGTCTATAATAGAGTAATGGTGAGATGAAGCATTTTCATATCCAAACAATTACTTAAAAACATTGGGAATTGAGTTAAAAGCCTAGATTAATTACCTTGTAGAGTTTCTTATGATATGCACCTTAGAAGGGAAGAATGTATTGGTAAGGGAATGTATTGGTAAGGTTACAAAAGATATAGGTGAACTGGTGAAAATGAGAGAACTGGGAAGGTCGGGTGCTTGAAAAAAGGTGTCAAAACTTGGGCTCAACAACGATATGAATTTATTTTCCACACCCATGAATTGGTTCCAAGTTACTCCAAGCAATTTACTATACAAAGAATCAATCACTAATAATATAATGATCCCTTGATGTGCAAAGGCATCAATCTTACCTATTTGAACTTCGACAACCATCCTCTTAGTGTAATGGAGTAGAAAGTAAGGAATGATAATGTATTGACAATAGTGTATATGCATTAGCAAATTAAAATGATATGCATATACTAAATTGTGCCTCGATTCACTCATGATGTACCTTATGATATAAATTTCTACTTCTACCTTATGATATAAAGTTCTACTTCATCCCATGACATAGGTAAGGTGATGCACTTTACTCCTTGGCATGTATTTTCCATTGTTTCATCAGCAAGTAGGAACTCCTCCTTTGCTTCATTTGACTCTATTTGATAGTTGACCTAGTGCTAACCTAATTCGTGGCTTGTGTTACTAGAGATAAATTCTTCGGTGATTTGTATCTTTAGGCCTTTGACAATTGAAAGGAACCATTGTACCTTGTTGAAATGTTTTCTTTGAAATTCTAAGAAAACTCCAATTTAAAGGAATTAGTATAACCTTATAACCAATTAAAGAACATCATCCATCTAGAATCATGGAAGACCTACAACATGGTCATATTACTCTGAAGTAGTTTGGTGTTAGTAGATTTTGTTTTATTCAATCCTCCTCCCATTTCTGCTTAGCATTAAATCTATGTGATAGTTTTTCTAACCAAGGAACTCTTCTCTTCTCAACTTTGTTGCAACTTCAATACTCTTGAAATAAGTGAACATATTATTATGAGTAATTTAAATTTGCAATGATCCCATTTCTACTATGATATGAAAGATTTCAATTATCATATGGCTATTGATGATTTTTGTAAGCATGCTAGTGAATGATTCCAATATCCTTGCAACATCACTTCTAAAGTGTCATGCCTTATCCATCATTTTCCCCTCTCAATAGTGATTATATTATTTTCAAAAAAAACATGTTGTGTGTCCCTTCATCATCCAATTTTTAACTTTTATTCATGAGTGTGAAGAGACTATTGGCGAGACATCAACCTTCCCCAAACTGAATATTTCAACCATCTTCAAGAAATTGTGTATTGTAAATAGATGGCCATGAAAAAGGTGGGGAGTGATTGATGAAGGTATCAACATAAGTCAATTAGGTGGAGATACTACTACTAATACTACTAATAATAGCCATAATAACTTAATGTAATATTTAACTTGAAAAATAAATGACTTCACCAAATTATTGAAAATAATATATTGGTATACCTAAGATACCTATAGGAATCAATGTTGAAGAGGTGTAGTGTAATTCTTGAGCAAGTTAGAACTCTTTAGTATGTACTTTGTCTAGAAGAAGATTATAGGGTTCTTGAGTCATCATAGGGATTGCTAAGTCGTTGGTCAAGGACATTGGAGGAATCAATGGAATTATACAAAGATGAATGTGGTATTTTAATGTAATAAGATATGATTTTGTAGCAATAAACAAATATTGGCAAAAGGGGTCTAAAACAATTAGAACAATAGAATTAGTGCAAATTATTTTCATTTTTTTTCTTTTTCTTTTTTCATTTTTTCTTAGTAGAAACTTGTTAGAGAATTGGTTTGGTTTTTAAGTTATCTCCTTTTTTGTGGCTCCCCAAAAAGGGTTTTCACCACAAAATTGTTGATTTTATAGAAAAGAACTCATCCACAAGCTAGTTTTCAAGGGATCTCCTAGGTTATGATGCCCTAGATGGGTTTTCATCATAATATTTATTTCTTCTTCTTCTTCTTCCTAAGATGGTGAAAATACATTAATCTTGATTGAAGGCGTCAATGCCTTAAATCACACTCAAGTGTTGAGTTTATTCTTGCAATCCTAACACAAACTTCTCTTTGGACAATGGTTTCTTATAGAGGTGCATGATGTGATTGTTGACCATAAGTGGGGCTCCATCCCCATCAATAGTTTGAATAATTGATTGAATTGTCGTTGAAAAGTGTATCAATCTTAAAAGGACCGAAACATCTAGTTCTCATCTTTAATTTAAAGTCCTTGAATATGGAATCATATAAAAGTTACCAGAAACCACTTTGAAACCATTTTATCTTTATGAAGTGATCATGCCACTTGATTCCTTGGTGTTGCACAATGTTTGTATGGAAGATTTCTTCTTTCCTCATTTCAACTAAAGCATTGAATCGGTAGAATCCTTTCTATGATGAAGATATTTCAAGCCCCAACTCTAGTGTTGTTCGAAGAGTTTTATTTTCAAATTCAATAGGCAGTGGGACATGTTACTACTCAAAATATTGCTAAATGGAAATTCCTTCCCTATGCAAGAGATCTTGGGGGAAAATGATAAGAAAGCCTTCCACTATCACCTTAGTGGCCTTTCCTCTTCAATTTAAGGTGAAGGAATCGGGTTCCTAACCTAAGGAGTGTATTCCTAAGGGTCAAACTAAGTATAATCATTGAGTATATAAGGGGAGCTCCAATACTTGATTCGATAGATGGTTTGTAAAGACTATTCACTCTTCAAAGGGCAAAATGAAAACTAGGTACTAGTGAATAATATGTCAATTTTCCAATTTTAAATAAGCTTATGAATTATTTAACCTTAGACAACAATGCTCATTCAAATTGATGAAATTTTTCTTGGAAACATAAAGTGTATGTCTCACCGACTTAGAATCATAAAATTTATATAAACATGTCAAGCATATATCAATACCATGAAACCATAGCAACGTGTCATCATTCATTTACCATATCTATTACCATCATCTAAAGATCACATGCCAAGAACCAACAAGAGTAAACAAAAAAAAGATACCAAGATTATGAATTGTCTTAGCCAATGGAAAGAAGATGAATGGATGGTCAATATATGAAACTTTTCATGCATAACTATTTTTCAAACTACCCCAAAATCATAGCAAGAAAACCAATGAGAAATGATCATTTTAGGAGCCTTTACCATAGATTATAACCATCAAAATATGTCAACACCAAAACAAGTATGAGAAATGGATAGTGTTGTGATATATGTGTTCAAACTATGTGATAAATTATGATAAGCATGAAAATGTACCAACATCAGTATTCAATGAACAGATTGCAACTACATTTGACACATTCATGCCATGTTCATATTGTTCAAGCCATGATATTCCTTTTGTGTGTCGAGGAGTGAAATTTGTGTGCCAAATACCATAGAGAAACACTAATTAGTAGTACAGATTCATAGATAGGTTAGGAGTGACAATTACAAACAACACTTGACCTTATTCAACCATAGAGTTTCATAACCATATAAATATACCATGAAATAGAGATAAGGATAACTCCTCAAGTGTCAATAACCAATAAATGAGTATGACTATGTAAAAATGCAATCAACCAACAAGTTTGTTTGATTTACTTAGGTGTATTGAGCATATACCATCAATAGAAAATAAACCTTAAACTCTACAATTTCAACCATAAATAAGACCTCAAACCATGCTAGATTAATGTGACGTTTTGGCACTTTTATTAGGTCATTGAGGGTTTCTTTGCATCAATTATTTTAAGGTCAATATAGAGCAAGGGAATAGTGAAACGTTGCAAAAACTATGATGCAATAAGAATGAAATTAAAACCCTGTCTAGATTAGATCATTATAAAAAAATATAACTTTCCTATGACCACATATTCAGAATTAGAACCTTGAAAATCAGAAAATAAAGTGAGTTTTGGATACACAAGAGGAAATTCATTCCATCTACTTCCTCATCGATTTACCTTGTGTGAGTGTATACACCATAAAAATACCTCAACATTGCACAATTTCTTGATGATTGGTTTTAATTAGGAGCTATACCACATGTTCCAAGCATTAATTTAGGCATCCTACAACAAAGTAGATCAAGTGATTTCAAGGGAACCTTAAAGGTTATTAGGAATAGATCCAAAGGATAAACAATGAAGGATATATAAATACACAAACCATGCTAACACCAAATATATTGCATGAACAAATTCATTAACAATTATGAGATCCAAGTACTAATTAGATATACCAATGAAAAAACCACTTAGATCCAAGAAATCTAGATTGAAAAAATGAAACAAGCATAAACCTTAGATTGCAAAGTAAACTAAAGAGAAAGAAATAAAAAGGGAAAGGATGATTTTTTGGGTTTTTTTGATTTAAGAGAAAGATAGACCAATGCCAAGGAAAGGGATATGGGGTCACTACACAAGTCTAGGTGAGGCTTAGGGTTTGAAAGTGGGAGGACCTAATAGGATTTTCTATCAAGCGTTGCTTAGGGATAGTAGGATTATTCAAATTTGGATGGGGGTGATGGTCCTCGAGGGAGCCTCTCCAAGTGCTACCAAGGTGATCTCAAAGAATTCCCATTACTAGAGGGAAGAGCCCCTATACATCCTACCTCAATGAAAAGAAAAAAAAAATTAATGGTCAAAGGGATCAAGGATATAATTCTATATCTTAGTTGTCCTTCCAAGTGGAGAAACATGCACTTATGTGGCCTTGTAGTAGCTCTGTCATCCAGAAAACCTAAAAAATATTATATCCTAACCCTTGAAAAATATCCTAAAACATCACATAAAAGATTATAGATGCACATGAAGTTTGTAGGAATGTGTTTTCATTAATATCCAACCAAAAAAATGAGACAAGCATCCTCCTTTTATAGCTAAGGATCCTCATCAATACATTGAATAATATAATGTGATAGCTCAAAACCATGAGAAAAAAACCATTATCCCAAGTCAAAACCATGGGAAAAATACGTCAAATGGGGAAAAGTAACCTTCACAATCCTCCAATACATGAGTTCCCCCTAAAAACTAGTTCAAAGTGCAACTAATGGTCACACATGTGAGAAAATGGGGCCAAATAAAGTGCACCCTCCTCAAGAATAGTCAACGTCCCTCAAATTTAGTGAAGAAAAGGTAAACCAAGGATTCAAAGACTAGGGTGCTCCTCCACCAAATCCCAAAAGCAAGGAAGTGGACATCTCAACAAACAACACGCTCCTCAAGCATGACATCATCCCACATGTGTGGGACATCCAAGAATTGAATCCAATGAATTGAGGCACATGTGGCCTCCTCAATAAGGGCGCTCATTAAATAAAGCATTGTGGTCAATGCCAAATCATCATGTAGTCAATGTAACCACCTGTAATCACCACAATAATCTCACTAATACATTGGGCCCATTTTTTGACAATTTACTGACGCATGTTCGTCACCACCATGTCATAAGTATAATGAAGGAAACAAACATTTTTTCATCACGTCACCTTCGTCACAATTATGACATTAAAGAGTGCATTGAAATACCGATTAACTAATCCGTCGTAAGAGAAACTAACGTGCCCCAATCAATTTGCCTCAAATTCATCACGTTGTCATTAGACTATTGATGAATTTACATCGTAAGAGAAACCAATTATCGATGAATTTTCCTTGGTATTTCATCGCAATCACATCACGTGGTCGTGTTTAGTACATTGGAAGATTGACATTTGACCGTCGTACGAGAGACTAATTAGAAAATAATGTTTTGTGGTACTTTGTCTCTAGGACGTTGGTCTAGCGACGAACCAATGACAAGCCTTCAACGTGTCTTCCACAATATATCATCATGTTTATGTCGCATGATCAACGATTTATCGATGAAAAGGTTGTATGTATGACCTTTTTATCTGAGGAGGAAAAAGCCACTCTAGTTGAACCATCCACGAACTAGGTCGTCGATGGTTTGAATAATGTCTATAATATATATATATATATATATATATATATATATATATATATATATATATATACCGACGAAAGGATTGTAGGATAATTGATATGACAATTTATTCTCAACACTAGGGGTGCGTTGTTTGGAGGATTGTTTCAAACATACTATACACTGCATATGAAGCCTAAATTCTTTATTGAAACTGACAATGATGAGTCATAAATGTGGTCATAAAGGAGACGGTTCTACTATCCCAAAAGAATTATAAAAGGGAAGTAATGTTTCCATCAATGAATATGAATCACAAAGTGATGTCTCTCCTCTCCCAAAGGAACAACCTTGTGGCATCAATGATGAAGAATCAATTGATCTAGAGGAGAAACTATGATCAAAATTTGGAAAGGCCACCCTTTCTCACAAAGCAGACCTTCCTACTTCTCTTGATTGTAAAGAACCTAGGCTCACTTCCAGTCAACTACCAGACTCAGATGATGTTAAAGAATAGAATGATAATGACTATCATGTTGAATGTGAGACGTCTTTTGTCCCGGTATAACACCATGACAACCATGAGGATGTGGGAGTTTCTAGCATGGATGACCATATGATTGAAGATGGTGAAATCAATGAGGAGAGGAAAAAGTTGGAGGTAATGCACATTTCTGATTCAGATGGAGAATTTGTACCCACATTAGGTAGTCTTAGTGATTTCTTCTTGTTCGATTCAAGGAGAGGCCCTTTCTTCCTATCCTTTGATTAATATCCTTGTTACTATGAATATGATAAAATTAAATATGATAATGGTACTACTGCAGATCCAGAAGAAAAGTTCCTTAGCAGTCCTAATACACACCTAGATCTGGGCTCATTTTGGAGGTGAAATAAAAGTGGATCACATGTAATGTTCCTTCACCAAACACAAATTCATAATGATGACTACCAAAAGAGGTGGTATGATCCTAAAGGCCATGATCACAATTACGATGCCATAAAGATAATTTTTGAAGGATCCATTGAGTATGACAGAACTGTCAAAAAATTATTGTATGAGCCTAAGCATTTTTTTGATGAGACCATTGGTCTTCCACTAGGACAAGGAAAAAACAAGTGTTATTTTAAAAATTTGGGAGACACTCCATTGTATGATACTGAGATATATGGCGAATATGGTGATATTGTGGCTGACCCAAAAAATGGACAGAAATGTGGCGATCATTTGCATGACAAGTGGAGAAATAATTTTAAGCTCAAGTTTGAGACACATGTTTGGGAGGCACTCATTGATGATGTACCATATCTTGATTATTTTGTTGTTGTTATAGATGAAGTATTGTTCCCAAAAGTTGGAAATTTTAATAACTCCAACTACATAAATAAATCTAGCGGTCAAGGAGATGCTTTGTACCCATAATATGAGCATGAAATCCCTTCAAAATAAATTGTTTGGATAGGGGAAAAGAATTATTATAACATAACCATGGCATTATTTGGGATATAGTTACTGCATGAATATTACAATAGCGATATGCCTTGCTTTTTCAAACATTTTTCACCCCAAGAGGACCCAAAGAGAAGTAACGATGGTGATATTCACAATCCAAAGCCATTGTTAGAGTTGGAGTGAACTAAGCATGTTTTCTACAACATGGGTTTTGAATATTTCCCTATACATAGTGGATAAGAGCTAAGAGGGGTCATGGGAACAAATGGTGATTTTGTCTTTTGGCATACACGGAATATGAGTCTTGAGTCGTCTTTTAATGATGGATGGGGAAATTCTTGTTGTTTTTTGTTGGAGGCATGAGACCAAAATTATAAAAATGATCTATTGTTGAAATAAATTGAGAGTGACATACTTGAAAAAATCACTCTTAGTGAAATTCCATATATTAAAAAAATTCTTACAAAGTCCAAAGAATTTGACTTATTGACACTGCAAATGAAGGTGTTGAGCCTATATTCCTCTAGTATACATATTTGCATGTATAGAGAGCACTTCCATTGAAGACAAATAAAGTATGATTCATGCTATGTTTGGACCCATCATGCAAACATATTTAAGGCTTCACCAGACATCCTATTATTCTTTGAGAAGCTTCACACTTACTAATGATTATTTAGTTAGAGTAGATTCATCCATAACTAGGTAGAAGAAGGATGTCCATTTTTAACTAATATGAAACAATGTTCAAACTATGTATGTCTAGTATATAGTGTTTTCCCTTCAGTTTTCCTTTGTCTTTGTTGGCCAGAGATGGTCCTCTTATATAAAATATTAGTGCCAAGGGAGTAGAGGTGTGGTGAATTCTCTCTCTTCCTCTTCATAGAGTTTTGTAGTTGAATCTAGTTAAGACCACGATGATAATTTTGTATGGGTATTGTTATCCCCAACTCCTAGGGATAACTACGGAGATGATGTCTTGAGGCCCTTAGGTTGCATACATGGATTACCGAGAGATATCTTGACCAACAGTGTCCACTTGCACAAATAGAGACACTCTTCACCACCATAGTTCCAGGCTCATCATGAGGGTATCCACCACATCATATGGATTCTAGTACATTGGATCTTGCTCCATGAGGTACAAGCCATGTATTATGGTGAGTTTCATTTCAATATTTGAGTCATTTGAGTTTGTTTCATTTCAAACTGATTTTGATTATGTAACAATTGCTTGGACATTATGCTCTTTGCCCCGTTTCACTTTGGTGGTTGGCATTGTGCCCTAGTAAGTGGGTCGCCCTTAAGGATAGGTTTGCTACTATAAGGTCTTCTTGATGAGTCATTGTTCCATTCCCAACCATAATTATCACTTTCCATCCTTCATCCCCCCATCTCCTTCTCTTTTGGGTTTTCGGGTGCACTGACCCAAGAAGGGATTATCCCTCATTTCATGGGAAGAAGGGGATAAATGCCTAGAGGGGAATTTAGTTGGAAAAAGGTAAAATCCAAATATGAACCTTCTAGATGCTTTCCCATGGATCCTAAGGACAATGAAATGTCTCTCATAAGAAATGGATGGGACCCGTAAAAAATAACTAATGAAAAATGCCAACCAAGGCGTAGCATGTGTGTGAACAGTTTTTCATGCTTAGTTAGAAGCCCCACAAATGGTTTCATCTTGCAGAAGCATGATGTGACCAAGGTAGAGTCAAGGTGGGCACTTTTTTCATGCTTAAGTAGAAGCCCCACCTTGGCTTCAACTTGGAAACATCTTAAAAAGAATAAGGTTGCATTAAAAATGAAGGTGTAGCACACCATCAACAAAGGCACCTGTTGGGCGCAAGCCTATTTTTATAAGGAGGGTTGCCTATTTTTGGAGAAAAGATCTATTTGGGGAAAGACCTAATTTTGGAGCATGCACAATAGATGGAAAGAAAGTAGCATGTAGAAAAAGAAGGAAAAACAACATGCAAGAGGAAAAGCAACGTGGTGCGCAGGCAGGGAAGCATAACCATAATAGGGTTAGGGTTTTTTATAAGGATTGTAAAGGCTATAAGCCTATAAAATAGTATAAATAAAAACCTAGGAGGTCTAGGTTAGAGGTTGGTTAAGTGGCTGAAATTGGTTGAGTGGACAAGATCCATGGAAGAAACGCATAGAGAATAAAGGTATAGAATGGAATATTCAGGCCATGGAATCTAACCAAGGTGGAGGTTGAAAATGAAGGAACTTGAGTTTTCATAGAAGGAAAATAGAAACCCTAAGCTAACACCGCACAAATATCTCGACAAATACGTGTTTAGCGACTTACATGAGGCATTTTTCTGTGGTTTTCCGCATTTGTTGCAGGAGTGGTTATTGAGGTTAAAAAACAACCACCCTATGAATCGAATTAGATAGTTGGAGTGGAATCCCATGGAGATAGCATAGTTATAACAAGTTAATAACAAATTCATGCGCGTAGTAGATTTATGGTTAGACAATATTATTGCAGGGTTTATCACCGAATTTGTAGTAGATACAACGAAGTCTTACACCGCAGAAGATCATGATTTTAGAAAGGGACCTAGAGGTAGGTACGTCATATCGATGTATACTTGAATCAATATTTGATGGTATAACAATGGTGTGATTACTATCGAAGCAGACAACTAAACTTCCCTACGGGCATGGGGGAAGGGGGGAAGCACTGACATGAGCCTGAGAAATGGAGTAATAGATGGATAAAGGAAAGAAGAAGGAGGCCATGGAACCAATCATGATGGAGGAAGACCATATAAAGTAGATAATGGAAAAATATGGAAAGACGCACAATGGAGTACCCTACCAATATAAGATGAATAACAAAAAGAGAGCCATGGATGATAGAGAGGGATTGTTAAGTGATGAAGAAGAGGTAGAGGATCTATAGGATGTGGAGAAGATTGAGGAAATCCTACACACAACATATGAAAGGAAAATAGGAGGTCCAAGGGCAGGAACATAAGGCCAAACTCCAATCTAGATCACCATCAGTGTGGAACCTAAAACCCCATGTGTGACTAACACACTAGAAAAAACACCAATGTTTAGACAATTGAATTTTAGTGGAAGAGAGACAACATGAAACACATCCAAGCAAGGAGAAACAACTGGGAGATATATTTCATGAAGTAACAATAAAATATCTACACTACGCGAAGGTAGTAGTTCAACACAGTTTAAAATGGTAGGACATGATCCCACGATCAGGTTACCAGAATTTCGGGGAGAGGCATTAGAGGACCCTGAAAAGTACTTATTCATATGTGAGAATATCTGGGAAGCAAAGCAGATCATAGATGAGGATACAAATCTCATGTAGTTAGGAATCACATTGAGAGAAAACCCACTGGATTGGTACATGAGTCTAGATGTAAACATTCCAGCATGAGTAACAAAGACTATTGCAGATGTGAAAAAACTATTGATAAATGAATTTCAAAAGCCCAGCTCAGAAGACCAGTACATGAATGAAATAATTGAAATCAGGAAAAAACCAGGTTAGTCTGTTTGGGAGATTGATCATAGGTTTAAACGTCTGAAAGGTAAGTTGAAATATGAAATGACTGACATGCAACATAGGCATCTATTTTTGAACTCATTGTTACCACATTTGAAATACCCATTAAGACAATAGAAGTTCCAAACTCAGGTAGAGGCTCTACATGAAGCCTTACAACTAGAATATAACTAGTATCAACAAACAAATCCAACAATAGAGGATATGAAGGAGGATTTTAAGAATATAACATTTCAACTTAACCAGAATAGGGGTAAAGAGAAAAGAGAAGTTGTTTGGTGTACCTTATGAAGGACAAAAGGACACCATAAGAATGAATGTCCAACTTTCGCGTAGTATATGGCAACAGGGGTGCCAAACCCATTGCCAACAAGAGGACCATGGCGCGAGATTTTTAAGACACATGGGCATGATCCATATCAAGGTCCAATGATGCATAAATATAAGATAGTACCAAAAAGTTCATATCGCAATTTTTGCTAGCCAGTGGGTCATGATGATAAGGATTTTAGGATGATGGATTTGATGAGAGAAAGAACTTCAGATACTTATAGGGTGCAAGCATAAATGATGACAGGAAAAGTTTCAACTCATTTCAACCAAGTACCACCACCATAAAATAATTCACAGTCGGAGTATAATAATGCACAACCACACTATAACCCAACGCAGTATAACCAGGTACCTTAGTACAACGCGCCACGAGGAGATCAAGGTGGATATAGAGGTGGAGGACGAGGTAGAGGAGGATTTGGATGAGGCAGAGGACCAGTAGTGTGCCACAAATTCCAACAATCAGGGCATTATGCAAGGGAGTGCCCACTCCCACCAGTGACATGTATGTAATGTCACACAACATATCATGACACAGAAGCCTGTCTGAGACTCTTGGTGAAGATCCAAGAAAAAAGGAAACAGAACAACCAGAATGTCCAGTGGATCTCTGCAGAAGACATGGATGATGGGAGAAATATCAATATAGTCATTCGAGGAGGAGCCAAGACAGGAACTGATGTAGTATCGTGTGATCCAAATCAACACCAATGGGTTAAGAAGAACATTGAACCACAAAAGCAGTTTGATGCACAAAAAGAAAATGAAACATTTAAGGAAGCCACATGAGAGTGTCTCAAGAAGAATGTTGTGTCTACATCAGTTGCACAACAACTTGAAAATCCACCAATATATGGGATTCCATTTTCAATGGACCATACCAGTGAAGGACAACCTCTAGAGAAAGTAAGTACCATAAATACTTTTCTGCAATCTTGTGTTAAGTTATTGAATGACCCATCATCTATTAGGGTTTTAGAATATGTGATAGAAATATGTAACACCAAGGTGGATGGAAATTTAGAAAATAAAAAAATCAATCATCTCCATACAAGAAGAAGGACAAGCAAAGAATTCGTATTAAATGCCAACATTGGGGATTTTAATATGGGTGATATTATATTGGACTTAGGATTTGAAGTAAATGTTTTACCTAAGAAGACATGGCAGTGTATGGGGGAACCTACCTTAGGTTATTCACTTGTCCAGTTGGCATTAGAAAACCAACACAGAGTGTTACCAGTTGGAAGGATTAAAGGTGTGACAGTAGATTTGGATGGAGTGCGCGCTATGGCACATTTTGAAGTAATAAAGATAGTAGATGGAACAACACCTTACCCATCATTGCTTGGATTGGATTGGGAATTTGATAACCAGGATATAATCAACCCGAAAACAATAAAAATGACTTTTGAATGGGGAATATATAGAGCCATTGCCCCATTGGATCCTTCATAAGGAGAAAGGTTTGTAGAACCCACTTGTTTGGATCTAGAGTAAATAAACCAGTTGTACAAAACCACCGCACGAGAAGAGGAATATGCTAACCCAATTGCAGATAGGGTACTTAGCTAGAGTAGCATTACATCTTATGATTCTGACTCAGATACAGGCTTGGAGAATTGGAACAATAATTACATGAAGTTTCTACAAGGAGGTGCGCAAGAATATATTGTGCAGTAATATGGGTTGGTACAGAGATAAGAGAACCTTCCAGTTTTCATGGGTAAATGACTTAGAGGAATTCTTGAAAAAATATGAAGACGAGGTGTTAGAAAATAAGAGGCTCCTAGCCCTAGATATTTCACTCAAGGAAACACCTACAATATGGTTGGGTGCGCACAAAGAAACCATTCAAGACTGGTATCCGTGTAAATGACTACTGCACATTAGATTTGGCATAGAGTAGGGGAGAAATAAAATGCAAAGGTATAATGGACAGGGAACACTAGTTGAACATTTGGAGAAGTGAAGAACATAGTGGAGGATAACACCACCAAAGAAATGGCCTCATCACTTTATCCATACATTGGAAGGAATCCCAAGGAAATGGTATATAGACTGGGATATGCGTAGAGGCAATGCATAATGGACAGGATTACAACAAAATTTTGTAGTAACCTTCTCATTTGAACATGAGAACCCCAACATGGATTTAGTGTTGAAGATGATACATGGTATGATATTTAGTAATGAACCAGAAGTTGAAATCATGACAGAATATCAACAACAAAATAGACAGATAGTCAAAGAGTTACTCCCATGCCATCATGTGGAAGAAGAAGCACCAGATGAAGATGACCTGCACAACATTCAAATTACATAAATTGAAGGAGAAAAAGATGTGGAAGGTCCATATCTAGAGTCAAAAGTATTTGTTGCACCAATCAAAGTTAAGAAATTCAATATTGGGACGAATGACAATCCTAAAATGGAAAGTATTGGAGACAATTGGGATGAACAAATAGTAGAAAGAGTAACAGAGTTACTACGTGAGTATAGTGACCTATTTCCAATGACCTTTACACATATGAAAGGAATAACATGGGAGCTAGGTGAGATTAAGACACCCCTCAAACATGAGGCTACACTTGTCAAGAAAAGACCCTACATACTGAATCCAATGTATAAGCAGAAAGTGAAAGTAGATATTTCCAGAATGTTGGAAGTTGGTATTATAGAACTAGTAGAGGAATCTGAATGGATCAGTCCTATGGTAGTCCAAGAAAAGAAACAGGGGGGGATAAGCATTTATGTATATATAAAGAAAATTAATGATGCTTTCTTACATGACCCTTTCCCTACCCCTTTTACAGATGAGGTCTTAAAGAATGTGGGAGGCCAGGAAGCATAGTCATTCATAGATGGATTCTCAGGTTACCATTAGATCAAAATAGACCCAGAATATAGGTATAAGACTAATTTTTCTACAGAATGGGAATCCTACCAATATAAAATCATGTCATTTGGGATAAAAAATGCACCAACTATATTTTCAAGAGTATTCATAGCTTATTTTAAGGAATTCATACATCAGTTGCTAGAAGTATATCTTGATGACTAGACTGTATATAGTAAGTTAAAGGACCATGTAGAAGTGTTAAGATTAATGCTGGAAAGATGCAGGCAATGTCAGATATCATTAAACATCAAGAAATGCATTTTTGGTACACCTTTTGGAATATTATTGGGACATATAGTGTGTAAACAAGGTTTACTAGTGGATCCTTCTATGATTACAGTCATTGTAAATTTACCACCACCAAAGTCAGTGCGCCAGTTAAGAGAAACATTGGGACATACAGGCTATTACAGGAAGTTTATAAAGGGGTATGCACAGATCACTACACCAATGGAGAAATGTTTAAAGAAGAACATCATATTTCAGTGGAATGAGGACTCTCAGCAAGGATTGGACACTTTAAAACAAAATATGGAAACAACACCTATACTAGTATTTCCAGATTGGGAAAATACATTTCATGTGCATGTAGATGCATCAGCCGTAGCACTTGGAGCAATTCTAGTGCAGCCAGGAGAAGGGGACTTAGACCATCCTATAGCCTTTGCAAGAAGAAAGTTTTCAGAATCAGAACAAATTAACAATACCACAGAAAGAGAAGGCTTAGCCATGGTATATGCACTTCAGAAATTTAGGCACTATTTACTGGGTAAACACTTAAAAATGTTCATAGACCATTTTTCCCTCAAATATCTAGTCAACAAGCCAGTGTTGGGGGGGGTATCTATAGATGGATATTATTATTTCAATAATTTTATTTTGAAGTGATAGTCAAACCAGGGAAGCTGAATGCAGGACCTGATCACCTATCAAGGGTAACTAATGGAGAAGAACCTACTAACTTGGAAGAAAAATTCCCTGATGCACAACAATTTTCAGTATAGGTAGTCGATGAATAATTCATTGATATTATTGAATACTTAAGAACATAGGTTGCACCACAAGAGTTTAACACTGCGTAGAAGAAAAATATGATAGTCAGATTTGCAGACTATCAACTTATTACAAACATTTATACAAAATGGGCGCAGATAGCATTTTGAGAAGGTGTGTATTGGAACATGAAATTCCCAGAATTTTAGTAGAATCTCATGAAGGTATAGATGGAGGACACTATGTAGGTAAAGCTACCACGTAGAAGGTATTGCACGTAGGATTATGGTGGTTGAAAATACATAAAGATGCCAAGGAATATTTCCATAAATGTGATGTCTGTTAGAGGGTTGGAAAACCCAACAGAAGGGATGAGATGCCTCTAAGACCACAAGTGGATCTGCAGGTGTTTGAAAAATGGGAAATCGATTTTGTGGGACATATTAATCTACCAGAAAAAAGGTCAGGAGCTAGATATATCATTACCGTGACTAAATAATTAACAAGATGGGAAGAAGCAACACCAATCAAATAATGTAGCGTGGAGACAACATCACACTTCTTGTTTGAGAAAGTGATCACTAGATTTGAATGTCCTAGGATTCTGATGAGTGACCGGGGCACTAATTTTATCAATGATACCATCAGAGCTATGAATGAGGAGTTTGAAGTCTATCACCAAAAGAGTACACCATATCATCCTCAGGTAAATTGACAGTAGAAGCTTTCAATAAGGTTTTGGAAAATGCTTTGACTAAGATCTCCAATGTCAATAGGGATGATTGGGACTTGAAAATATCAGCAGTATTGTGGGAATATAGGACCACATGTAAAAAGTTGACAAGACAAACACCATTCAGATTGGTGTATGGGTAGGAAGCAGTGTTTCCATTAGAATTTCTGGTACCCAGTTTGCGCGTACCAACAATTACCAACATGACATAAAGGGGCAGAGTACAGGAAAGGTTAAGTCAACTAATGGAAATGGAAGAGGATAAGATTCTAGCAGGATTTCACCAGGAAGTACAGAAAGAAAGATACGAATCCTGACATGACATACATATTAAAAAGAATAGTTTTAAGGAGGGAGACCTAGTTCTACTCTATGACAATAAAGTTTTTCAACACCCTGGTAAGTTTAGAATGAATTGGCTAGGGACATATGAAGTAAATACTATCATAGATGGGGGATATATACAGCTAAAATACTTGGGAGGAATAAAACTGAAAGGAATGATCAATGATAGTCAATTGAAGATGTACATGGATAATCGACCTGCTAACCCTTAAAAGTTACACCGCAGTGAGAAAGGCTTGTATATAGTGTACTATAGCAGAGATTAGGATAGAGAAATGACAAAAAGAAATAAAAAGGGGGAAAAGGAGATAAAAGGAATAAAAAAATAGAAAAAAGAAGAAGAACACAAAAATATGCAGAAGTGGACTGAACCACAAGAATGTGTGGAAAAAGTCGCACGCAAAAATTATTGCGGCAATATCAGAAGACAACGCGCAGGAAAAATTACACTCGGTGTAAATGCATGAAAAAAATGAAAAACGGATATGACCATGTCTATAAAAGCCAGAAATCATATGTTTATTCGATACTTAACGAATTTTTAGCACACAAAGAAATACAAAGAGTGTGCCCTAGCTAGAATTTTACTAAGAGGAAAACAAGTGTGCGAATTAGAGAGAAGATGACCCCACTGAAGTTTGACGCTCCATGCCAGTATGTATGGGTTACTCAGCGAGGTCAGAGGTGAAAAGAAAGAATGAGACAGCCCGAAAACATGGTCGACTTGGAAGATGTCACCATGTCGGACACATAATCAATCAATCCAACACAGGTTGAAGAGGAAACATCGACAACGTTGCAGGGAGAAATAGGGCAGAGTTCTGGGGCCCAGAATGGTATTATGAACCCTATCCCTGAGACACCTGCAAAGCCTGATGAAAAAATGGTACCAAGAAAGACCCACGAAGGAGAGGAGGTGTTGGTTAAGGATATCATCGACTGACCAGATTCCAAGAGGGAAGAAGAGGACACAGACACAGCAAAGGCAAACCCATCTGTTGGGGGATAGAAAATAAAGGCACAGAATGCCATGGATATCGAACTCCCATATCTCCCATATGTAGTGGTCACTGTGGATGATATTTTAGGAAAGGTACCCAAACTTAGATATTTATACCCTGATGTGCGCGATGTGACCAAATTCCTATATTTGGTCGAGGAGACTTACTTAACAAATACAGGGGAAATTGGGACCCTAGGTAAACCAATAGTGGATCTTGCACAGTGGATAAAGAGGATGTACAACTTTGGAATTATGAACCTGGTGGATATATTGCATTTTGGTCGCAGTAAGAATGTCAGGCTCTACGTCAAACAACTAGTCGCTCGCATACACGGAGGAATCCTATGGATGGATAGGCCAGTACAGATAGATGTGGCATTTATTGCCAATATCACATGAATACCTACATTTGGTGCATAGCTAGAGGAATACTTGGATAACAAGGTGCATGAGAAGGAAATTGTAGAGCTGGTCAAAGAACAGTTTGGCACCATTAGGGGTAATAGGGGCATTGTGATAAAATATTTTAACGAAAAAGTGACAAGGTTTGCGAGCAAGCTTATGGATTGAAAACTATGGAGGAAATGCCAAAAGTAAGAAGTGTCGGCAGGAGTTATTGCATTAGCTGCATAGTGCATGAAATGAGTAATGTTTAGGTGCACACCATACTTGTTGAACCAGTTTTTGATAGATTGTAGAGATGTGTAGAACAATGGAACTGAGTTCCATTACTCTTGGTTGATCATACTTAAATTTTTGGCAAGGTGGAAGGAGCTAAAGTTCCCAACTTTCCTGGATAGGAAATGGAAATGTTATGCGGTCAGATATTAGTCCCTCTGGAAAGCCAAGAATAACAAAACTCAACAAGAAAACAACACAGTTTTTGCAATGTTGTTGGAAGAGATACAACAATGCATAGCTAATGTGTGGCACATACATGTGGAGGTAATACAAGAGACATAAGGGACATATAGGTTCAAGGAATCCAGGCACTGCATGTGGATCTAGGCCGCAAGGGATCCAAAGAAGGCGTGGCTATAAATTCAATATTGTGTCACTAAGGAAGAAGTTGACTGGATAGTCAAAGAATGGCCTGCGCAGTGGAAGCTGCTAGTAAAAAAACCAACAACAAGGCTAGTCATGACATAGACCTCCAAGCCTAAGTAAAAGGTTGAAGCAGGTTCCTCAATGAGAACAAACAACCCAGCCAATAATACTAGAAAGGCTGCAACGTAGAATCAATCATCGAGAAGGAGCGTAGTGCCGAAAATACCAAGGAGGACACAAATAGTGACAAGGACAGACAACCATCCATAGACCAGAAAGGGGGACACTTCACAAACTGTGGAAGAGAGGGTCCAAGGTATCAAAAGTGGGCTGCAACCCTCACAGAAAATACGGAAACCAACGCAGGAAAAAGAGGAGCATAAAAAGAGGAAATACATCATGGAAGACCCGGTCATCACCCTGACAAGGGATGATATAGAGTTAGTCGTGGACAAGGTCCAAGATAGGGGGGTAGAAGTGGTCTATATTGCAGAGGCACAAAGAGAAGAGATCATGGCCAATCTCATCGAGGTCCATGAAACTATACAACAATTACGAATCCAAGAAATACCACAGACCACAATGCAAAAACACGATAAGACACAATGACCCCCTGCGCATAAATAAGGAGAGGATACAGTACAAATTGTAGTACAAGGAAGGGATACCTTTACATTCACGTTCCAAATAATTAGATTGGATCAGGAGACTGTATAGAAACCCATGGGGGACGTGGAGCAATTTGAAGTTTTCATGGAAAAAATACCCACCAAGGAATTATACGAACTCCAGGCCAGCGTAATGCAAGAAGTGAAATCCAGGGCCCGCATGGATGCAACCAACTTGGAGGTGGGTAGAGGAGTCGCTGAAATGTTACAAATCACATGCGACCAACTAACCTTGGAGAAAGAGGACGAGAAAGAACACACGGATAAACTAGAGCAGGGATTAACAATGGTATATGATTGCATCCCATACAACACGCAAGCACCTGAGAGGAATGAAGAGGATAATATCAACATGATCTAAAAAAATTCAAAAGATATAAGCATGAAATTGAGGAGCTCAAAGAAATGTTTAATCCCACGACTCCTTCGGAGGTTCGAGAACATAGAGAACAACAATCTACACTCCAGATAGATGAGATGGATAAATAAGAAAGGGAAGTAGAAGATTTGTTTGACAGAGTCACACAGATATGGACTATTCTGGAAGAAGATGAATAGGTCCTGTTATCCCCGATATCTAGGGATAACTAGGAGATCATGTCTCGAGGCCCACATGGTCCTAGACATGGAGTACCGAGAGCAGGAGTGACTTGAGCATGGCCCTGGAGGGCCCATCTTTCTTCTTCTCAGCCAGACTTGTCCTGTCAGCAGCAACAACTTCCATCACTACTGGCCTGGGCTTGCATCGGAAAGCACTCTTGCTCCATGAGGTAATTGGTCCGAGGTATCATGGTATGTGTCATATTTGATCGTTATAACTTTCTCATATATGCATTAGGTTCCTTTCATTTCGGATGACAACTTGGATCTTACACTAATCCACTTGACCATTGTTGGGGTGATTGATGGGGTAACTTAGCAAGATGGTATTCATGGGTTTTGGTTAGCCACCAAGGGGGGTTTGCAGAGCCATCGTTCTCTCCCACCATCTTATCACTTTTACA